>ML399997.1:8944-91754 GCA_005239525.1 Nicotiana knightiana | reverse complement strand
TATATGGCGCTATACACTAACGGCACAGTTACCGTTAGTGTATAGCGCCATATACTATGGCGTTATACATAGATCCGTTCTATGTTTTTTTTGGACTTATTTTAGTTCTATTTGTCCAAATAGAACCTACTTGGGTTCCGGACCCAACGAGATAGTATAAAATTATCATGGAATGTTTGCAGATGTTCATAATGAGTCCTCCATAGAACTTGACTCGAGATGTATCTAGATGCTAATGAAAGACAGAAAAACATAAGAAGTAGGCATTGTGCTTGGATATCCCCCAAAGGTGCATCTGGGTCTTGACGGAGAGCCTATTAAGGGTCCTTATGAGAAAGGAAGTGTTAGAGTGACACATAGGAGGACAAGTTCTCTCATAGTTATCGAACGAGTGTTGGGAAATTAGCTCAATGAATTCACTAACTAAGGAACACAATTAACACATGTTGTGGAGGTGTAAAGAGAAAATAAATATTTGTTATGCACTTGTCATGTTTCTGCTATATTAATTCCCAACAATAGTACAAGACCATGTCACGGATAACCACAATACTAGGAACAAAGTGAGTTACTTACTACGGGATGTCCCAAGCGGACACAGAAGTTATACTAAGATGGAGACACAAGATCTTTCTATGACAGGGATATGAGGATCTCAATTCTCAGAGAGAACTTATGCACAAGGTGATCATTTCGATTGACATGCACTCATATGATAGGTGTGAAGGCATGCTCTTATGTTACTAGACAGTGAGAAGGTTTCATGATGATATTTGCAAGAGTAGAGTGACTATTCAAACAATAGAAGCCATATACACCAGTGAGAAGAAGAGTGACTCGAGAAGGATTGCAATTCCGGGATGCTTTACATGGAACTTGACACTACATAGGTAAACATTACGATGGTGCATGCATAGGCACAAGTGAGCATATGTTGTCCATTTAAATAGAATGATTTTGTAAGAAATTCATCGGGTATAGTCCTTTGTTGAGAATTTAGGAAAGCAAGTAGGAACATTAGTCCTAGAGTTACAACTCAATCCAAGGACATAATTATAGAACTTAATTCCACAAATGAATGTAAATAAGAAAACTGGGGATAGAGTGGATTCACGAATAATACGTCTCGTTCAAGGAGTAGGTTCATGCAATGTTTTATGATTCAACATCTTGTTAAACCGTGTCTATGAGAAAATCTTCGACATGAATGCACATCTACAACAAGTAAAGTTTTCGTGTTGTTCATAATGATGTACTAAGGAGTGACTTACTTGGTGACTTTAGGTTGATAGGGCAATAACTTAATCGATGCCCCTCGCTCCACATCCCTTATGCTGGTAACATATTGATACACTATACTACATGATATGGTGGTGCAGTGACATTGATAAGACAAGGGTACTCCTCTTAACAACAAGTTCTACCAATCCCTCCACGGCTCGATACATTTTACTAACAAACTCTTGGGAAATCTCCCTCAGATTTAATGGTGGGGTCATTCCCTCCTTACTGTTTCAAAGTCATAAATTACTCATCTTGAGATTGAGGCATAGCGAGGAAATTAGATCCCTATCTTGAGTTCTACCGCACGATCTGGAGTAGCCAATAAGGGTGAAATTCCTAAATATCCAAGTAGCCTCCAAATTATGTGGTCGACAACACACCGATAAGAAGGACCCTACTAGACACGGCTCCGAGACATCCTAGGACACCTTAAAACCTTAAGCTCTGATACCAAGTTTGTCACGCCCCAAAACCAAGGAGCGTGACCGGCGCTCAGCCGAGTAAACCCGATTGAGAAAGCCTGTTAGGTTTCACTCTACCCAAGCTAGTTCATGAATAACAAGGAGATGAACTCCATAAATCCTACTTTATGCGCATTACATTGACAATTTTCATTATCGTCTTTCATTAACATTTACAACCATAATAACCAAATTATTACAATTAATAGATACGAAGGAAACATTTTTTTTGCCAAATAACAACATTTCTAGTTCACTTTTTCAATACCCGACACCACCCACAATTTGTATACAGAGCCTCTAAATACAACTTATGGACCATATGGGAATGCGGGCAACAAAGCCCCGACTATACCTCAAAAATGTAACAACATAAGAAAAACGAGAATGACATATTCTATACATAACCCCGGAAAGAAATGGGGCTCACCAAGACTGCTGTGGGAGAAAGAGAAGGCACAGACCTACGATTAGCGCTACCAGCTACATAGCCACCTACATCCATTAAAAGATGTATCGGCCAGGAAAAAGGGACGTTAGTACCATCGAATAGTACTAGTATGAATGAAAAAACACTACTATAAGTAGAATAAACAGTAAGCCAATAAAAGGCAGTCATAGAAATCAAGCAATGATGCACAGAATTACAGAGAACACAAGTAAGGGTCTCATAGTTTCTTATTCCGATTTTATTCACCCTTATTACTCCTTGTTGCGGCGTGCAACCCGATCCCACCAATCCACCATTATCACCCCTTAATATATCACCCTTATTCCTCCTGTTGTGGCGCACAACCCGATCCCATCTGTCCACCCTTATTACTCCTTGTTGCGGCGTGCAACCCGATCCCACTAGACAATCACATTTCACCCGTATTCCTCCTCAACATATCACCATTATTCCTCCTGTTGCGGTGCGCAACCCGATCCCCCCGTACATAGTTTAAATCCACAACAACAAAGCAACAACTCAATTACAAGAATTTCTACCACCAAGAGTATGAGTACATTGCAACTGGAGAATCACGTGAAATCAAAGGGGGCTCAACAAGCATTACAAAAACAATGAGACATGTAAGGCACGTCATAACCATTTAATTTAATTTATAATGTCGCATTTCTTTCCCAGCATTTATTACATGATCTTTGGCACTTAGACATGTTTTACAATTCGAGTTTGTTTCCCTTTTCATTCGTTCAGTAGCATTATCCTTCATAGTAACGAGAATCTGACATATAATGATTTGTATATATAACAAAAGGAGCATGAAAAATCATAATTTATATTTTCATGTAGCATAGAGACATGGCAGACAACTAGAACAATTGGGGAACAGAAATCTTTAAACTTAACACATTGAGACAATCAATTCACGTATAATCAATCATGGGACTCATACTAGATATTTAAGCACCAACAAGTTCATTCTATGAAGGTTAGAGTTAGTCATACATACCTCAAAGAGCTTTTCCTTAAGTTTCTACAATGCACCAACACCTCTAGCAATAACAATCTATAAGGAGATAGCAGATATCGATTAATGATTAGCAAGATTACCTATGGTGTTACTCTCTTAGGAATTTCATCAAACACTTAACATGTGAAGTAGACTACAAGGTCTGAAAATGGAAATTCCTTCTCCCCTCAACCAATTTTAACAAGAACTACCCAAATTAGTTCATTAATCCCACATACTATAGATTAGTGTCACATGGATGGCTCATTTCTAACCCCCACAATATATTTTGGAACTCATAATCTCTTATATGAAATCTTGGAAGTAGGACTTACCCAGATGGAGGACAATCTAGTGGTTATCTTCCTTGATTCTTGAAGACTTGAGCAAGATTTGGTGGTTGGAAGGCTAGGTTCCCTCTTTCTCTCTCTAAAATGCTCTCACCTCTCTCTAGATTTAGTATAAAATAGTCCCAAATGAAGTCTCAAAGCTTATTTATCAAAGTGGGTTCAGATATGAAAATTTCCAAAAATGACTCTCGAAGTCAATTATGTGGTGCAATTATGCTATAGCATAATCGAAATGTGGGCAACATTCTTGCAGCATAATCATTATGCGATATCATAATCGACAGCATAATCAATTATGCTATATAGAATAATTAACATGCGACATCATAATGTTTTGCCCGAATCTGCTTCATTATGCGACGCAAATGCGGTCCGCGGAGTCGTTTTGCGATCGCGAAATTGATCACAAATCCAGTCTTTGGTAATTTGATCATAACTTTGTGTAGGAATGTCCAAATGACGAACGGTTTGAAACGTTAGAAGCTAGAATCGAAGATCTTTCCTTTGAAAGGTTTTTTCATCACATAAAACCTTATATATGTATAGATATTCTCGTTCAAAGAGGGGACTTGAATTCGTATTAATATCAACAGATAATTTTCTTTTGAAGTCAATCTGTAAGACGCCAAACCAATAGGATTTAAATTATTCAGATAATCTTCGAATTGATTCAACATTTTCATCAATTGCAACAAATGTTATAGCATCTTTCGGAAATTTAAATATGAGCATATCATTTATTTCATGAGCAAAATCATTTTTTGTTGCCAAGATCACATGAGAAACTTTGGAGGTTATGAAATAAGGAGACATATTGGGATATGTTACCTCAAATAACTCATTTAGAGATTCTTCTTCGTGTGATAAAGGTAATAATCAAAGAACTGGGAATTTGAACTTTATGGTGGGAGCCAAATCTTTCTTTTCCGTTCCCAATCCTCATCAAGTATTCACAAAAGGCAGGATTTGTTCTTGCACGTATATTCTCTTATAGCTGTAATTTTTCTACTTGATTCCAAATTTTAGAGCATAGTAAACTTTTAGAAATGAAGTCTTCCTTTTCCTATTTGGGACAACCAGAAAAGTTTGCCTCACTATAATATTCAAAAACAATAACTTTTACACCAAAGAGCATATTAATATCTATGACATCCTTCAAAAATAATCAAAAGCTTCAATTGTTTTCCCTTTGGTTGTTGATTCCTCATCTCATTAATTTTGTATCCCAAATTAAACAGACAAGTGAACTTTACTTAATGATATTGCAAGTAATTTTTTCATCAATATTAATGGGGATCTTAAAGCGCGAATGAGCAGTTCACCTCCAACAAGAATAAAGTTGCAACACCAGAATTTGCAGCCGCTAATGTTACAAATCCTTAGATCTTAAAGTAGACAACAAACTTCGATATAAGAAAGTGTTACCAGTTCCTTCAAACTCGTCAGTAAAAAATGCTCCTGCCTTGTTAGAAAAGATTCTATCAACATTTTCATTGATTTGCATTTAGTTTTTTTTCTAACAATAAATCTTTTTCACAATCTGTTACACCCCATATTTTTGTACGTGAAAGCACGCCATAAGTAAATTGATGAAAGCTCGGAAATGAGATGTTACATCCCGCATTTTCGTACGTTAATATTTTGTCGTAAGTTAATCGACGTAAGTTCGGGAATGAGATTATTTTGAGATTATAAGTATTATGCTATTTCAAACAAGTGATAAGAAAATTCGTGAAGGTGAGAGGGTGAGCGAATCGAATAAAATAAATTCCGTCGAAGTTTGACATTTCGAGATAAAATACGGTCCAAGCTATTATACCCCGTATTTTGCGGACTAGTGCCATACAAGGTACCACATGGCCATGATAGTAAGGTGAATAAAGTATGTTAAAAGTGAGTAGTATTTTAAGTAATTTGAGATAATTCTTAATTATGTGAGAAATTGATTAATTATGAATTTTTGGTGAGAGATTAACAAAGTAATTGGATAAGTTTGGTGAAAACATTATGTGGCAACAAAGGAGGACGTGGGTTTCGTGCATGGAAGAGTATCCACTTTTGAACATGTTTCAAATACCATGGAAATATTTAGAAAACTAAGTATAGTTTTTATCTTTTGGTTTGTCACATTTTCTCTTGCCACTATTCACATATATGGGCATGATGCACAAAAGAACGTCTAAGACAAGCAACAAGAAGGCCTCTCTAAATTCACAAAATGAAGATTCTTACAACCACAAAGTGCGGATGAAGCTACAACAAAATTCATAAGAGATTATATCATGTATTAGCGGTGTAAGATGTAATTCTAAAAGAACACGGTACAATATTTCTCAAGAATATCATATGGATTTTCCCCTACTTCGATCTCGCCATTACGTGTTTTATCGCGATTGACATGTGTTAGAGGGATTTTCAAGAGAATCGTCTCAAGTATGTTAAGGCTATCCTTTATTTCCTTTTGGCATGATCCATACGATACAAATGAAACAAGCAAATGTACAACTTTGATAAATGACTCTATTCATAGAAATGCTAGAGGTGTCTATGTTCTTGATTCCCCATGTGTTCTATTATTCTGTCATCTATTCATGGGTCTCTGAAAATATGTAAGTTGATAATGTTTATTTCATGATGTTAATCAGAGGCATATTGATCTTATGACATACCGAAAGATCATACTGACTTACTTCATTATGCACTGCATTCATTTATACACGTACATTGACCCATGACCAGATGGTGTTATATACACGTATATTATATGTATACGGGATATGGGAAAAGGTTACGGCGTTATATACGTACAACCACCTGATCAGCTGGTATAAGTTAATGATTTGCCCATAGTGGCCGAGATGATATGATGGGATGCCCTCAAAGGCTTGATGATGTTATGTATGTATATACCTATGCATGGCATGGCATTTATATCATATACTTGACATTATAAATATGAAAGGATTCATAGAGCTATCCAGACATACATGTTGAGTCTTTTACTCCATGTTTCTCTCATGTCTTTTATTTACTGATTTTTATTCCTTACATACTCGGTACATTATTTGTACTAACGTCCCTTTTTATTGGGGAGTACGTTTCATGACCGCGGGTCCCGATAGATAGGTTGAGAGTCCTTCAAGTAGGCTATCAGCTCGTAGAAGGTGTTGGTGCGCTCCATTTGCTCCGGAGTTACTTATTTGGTCAGTATGATTTGGACATGTATTGTATAGTATGGTGGGGTCCTGTCTCAACCTTTATTGTATTTATCTACTCTTAGAGGCTTGTATACATATGTCATGTACGTGAAATATTGTATGGCCTTGTCGGTCTATGTTCAATATACGAGTGATCATTTTGGTCTTATACCATATGTCATATGTATAAGTTTGTATTACATTTTTGGTTGAACTATGACGAGTATTCCCTCATGTTTTATTCTAGTCATCTCACGGCAGCCTTTCCATCTCATTTACCTATAATAGTATGATACGAAAAGATACGTTACATTGGTACTCGGTTCAGTAAGGTACCGGGTGCCCGTCGCGGCCTATCGGTTTGGGTCATGACAAAAGTGGTATCAAAGCAGTTGTGTCCTAGGGAATCTACAAGTCGTGTCTAGTAGAGTCTTGTTTATAGGTGTGTTGTGCACTATATTTATAAGTAGGAGGCGACATGCATTTAGGACTATCACTCTTTCTTCTTACTCTAGATCGTATGGTAGAGCTCAGTTGTAAGAACTCAATTTCTTAAACTCTATCTTATTCGTAATACAACGATACCTTCAATCAAAAGACAGTTGGTAAGAGGTTATATGTGACGGTGGAAGAGTTGAGTCAGAGGAACTTGATTCTGCATGATGCTTATGATGAGTAAATGTAAGGTCTTCACCAGATCATGTGTGTACTAAGACGTGTAAGCTTCTCCTGATAAGGATCCTTAAGGCATGAATATCTATCCACCCTTATGGTAAAAAGCAACGAGAAAATCAAAATGTAGATACAAGTTTCAACAACTAAAAGAAGCAAGGTGAAGAAGGGTACAAAACGCCCAGTTAATGAAGATTATCAAGACTAACAATTCAGCCTGAGAAATATAAGCCTTTTGAGTAACCTTCAACAAAACAAATGTATGTACAATCGGCCACACCCATCTCAGTTATGCCCTATGGGAGCTAACATATATGGTTTAAGAGAAGGACATGATATCATGATCGAGCTGGGGTTAGAGTAACCAAAAATGGTGGATGGATGTTAGTTGACATTTCCGAAGGATATTGCAAATGTGCTAATAGATCTCCTTGTGAGACACCCAGATGGTGTACTCTAAAATAATACAGCCAGATATGGGTACTACAAAGATAGGCACTGGAAGCCTGGAAGGAATAAATATTAATGGCTCCCATCCCTAGTAGAGAGAGAATGTTAGTCAACCTGAAGAGACAATGGATGAAGCAAGGGAAGCTAAAAGCAAAAGAATATCTTGTTGAAGTTTTCAGAATAAAGCGATAGAAAGAAATGTTAGCAGGGAAATAAGAAGAGAGTTGGTGAAGCATCATGAGTAAGATGTGATACATGGGTGACAATGGTAGATTAAAAAAATGACAGTATTACAGAGTTTATAGTCAAGTGAATGAAAAGACGAGAGGTGACAGGCCTTGAACAACAAAAGAGTATAGGCCATAAAGTCATACCCTCATTTCGAGAAACAAGTTCGTGACTCTACCGTGATTACCGGAAAGAAAAGTTAGACCCCAGAGTAATACAAATCAGTATGGACTGGTGAATAAGATAAACTAAAAATTAATTAGGGATCGAGTGATTTGATAATAGTCGACATCATGAGAACTTCATAGACTGCATTATGGAAATAATAGAATAGACGAGAGAAGAATAACCTTTAAAAGTCATCCAGGAAGACGCTTCCCTAAAGTAAGCAATGTGAGCAAAGTTAAGCTTAAGGGACTATGTGTGCCAGTTACACTAGGTGTCTCCCTCGTGAGTAAATAATTTTGTTATCCTTGGTACAGAAGGATTACCGCAAGGTGAGTAAGGGTCATCGATGATGTGAAAAGACGCCAAAGATGAAGAGGTAAACCATCTATAGGTATATCGTCGTAGCACTAAATCTTAGTACTCCCCTAAAGGGGAGAATATGGAGTGATGTAGCATTAAGTTAGAATTAAGTGGTTCTAGTAACTATATAATGATGAAGGAAGAATGTGATAAAAATGAGAAAAGGGATGAGATTGCACTTATTCAAATCCTATAGATATGCTACGATTCCAGAACAATATGCAAATATGACGTCAATGAGAGGAAGGGTTCCTGCCCGAGATGTTAGTAAAAAATAAGGAGCTAGTGCGAGAGGTAAGTTAAGACAAAGGACATATCGCAAGAGAGATTATACAGAATATAGAGTTGAGAATGGACCAATGGGTAGTTAGTAGTTGATTTAGGAAGAGCCTAGTTATGGCTAGATAAGATGATACAGGCAAATCAGCAGATCGTGCAAGATAAACATAGTGAAGCCCAATATAGTGAATTCAATCTCGCAGTTATGACATTGTAATCCTTGAGAAATATTCTGATAGGATTTGGGGTAGCTAAAGGTACCGTATTGGTGTTACGGAAATAAAAGAGAGTTCCACTAGAAGAAAGTCAAAATTAAGCAACCCTACAAGCCCAAGGACGTGGAGGTAAGTAACTAAGGATAGTTATAGCCGTGGAAGAACATCAAAATTTTTGTCGAGTATACGATGTGATAAGCTCGCAGCTTTACAGGAGTCAGAGGGTCCTCCCTAAGTACTATAATGAAAGTCTAGTTGAGGAAATAAGGAAGAAGGCTTCAACCTAAACATAGTAACTTGAAGAAGAAATAGTCAGGTAAAAACACTCTCACTATAACATTGTATGCACTCCATAAGAAAGTGGCACCTATCGTGGCTAATGAGCGGGAAGTGAAACCGAAAGTAATAGTCGAGATCATATGAGTTACACAAAAACTACGGCATGCGTGGGAATTAAGATAAGCTAAGTATGCACGCAACAAGGGGGCAGAAAGACCTGGAAAAGTAATAGCTTACGTTTAAATAAAGATGAGAAGGAGGAACAAAAGGAATTACTCGATCAATGATCCAAAGTTAGTTATGTTATGAACGCACTTAATATTTCTGAGTATTATCCATGCAGCATATATGTTGACAATCATACAGACGTAGAAGACTCCAGTATAAGTTAAAAGAAAGAATTGAGTCCAGGTCATTGACAAAAGATTGAATCGTTAGAAGATTGTATCATGGAAATTCCATAGCGCCCATGAAAGTCAAAAGTAATAACTAATACCATGAGCCGCAGATCAGAAGATAGATTAAGCCTACATAAAGGCTGGTCAGAAGGAAGAGGAAACTTAAGAGTTACATCAACTAAGTAAATCAGGAGTCTGATTATTGGACCCAGAAAATTATAGAAGTCGTGATTGAGAACATAGAAAAAGCACTCTTAATATCAGAGGTACAAGAGAGATAGAACAACAACCACATTCTATAACGGCTCTACGAGAAAGTCAGTTAGAAGAGTACCAGCCTCATAAGAAGTCAGTATGAAGCTCCCACTGGATTATGTGTGCGCCAGAGGTGAAAGTATTCTAATAGAGCTTCAAGTTGTGGATATGAATCATACCTATGTGAAGGGAGGCCATGAAAGAGATAGAAGATGTGATGCGAGATTTTAAGGTAAGTAAGGTAAAGGTGAAAAATGTACGAGATACTCAGGTGCATAAGGTTGTGAATAATCTATACTTCAGATAAAGGGATAAAAGCGTTGGGATTCAGTATCCAGGAATGATAGCAGCGTCTTCAGCGGCATGTCTTCCAACCTATGGTAAGTCTAATGACGAGATAAAGAAGAGTTAGAGACAATGTGATGTCTCGCTTAATTTTCCAGGATGACATAAGGAAATCTATGATGCAAGCAAGTTGAATGGAGTTGCGAGTAGTAAAAATAGATATGTGTAGGTCGCAAGCTAAAGTATGGTAAAGTGACAAGTTTTTAGGAAGACATGAGTAAGGATAATAAATGGTGAGTGAGAAGGTGACGAGAATGGATAAGTCCTCGGGATTAAGCCCATGAAAACAAGAGAGCTGATGGTTTCTCTAATTTATAGAAAGCTCAGTATAGCCTGAATGAACTCAAAGGAGTCTAAGACTATATCATTTAGAAGAGATGGAATGCTGCCCTGGTAGTACAATAAGGGTGTAATTGTGATAGATAAAGGATGACATTTGGGCCTTCGATTGAGTAATGATTTTAAAACAAAAGGATTTCACGGACGGCACAGGATTAAAATACCTAGGTGAGGTGAATCATATTGGGATGCTATGAAATACGGTTATGGAAGTATGGTATCTCCCCCAGGTGGATTAGGAAAATCACTTCGAATATTCCTCGATGCAATGTGAGCCCTAGTGATTATGTAAGAAGTTTCAAGTTATCAGTGGTAAATTGTAGATCAACATTGAGGTGAATCAACAATGGATGGATAAAAACTGCAAAGCATGAGATGAGATTAGGCCGTCATTCTTAAGATGAACAGTACTGAGGAAGCATTAAAGGACTTAGATTTATACATATGGGATAAGCAACAAGAGTAATCTGGAGTTTGGTAGAAGACCTCAATAACAATAAACCAAAGTAAGAGTTATGGTATAGTATGACCTATTTAAATGTAGTAAAGCCATAGACGTCCAGAGGTACAACTTGTCATAATTCTGTATATGTTCACAAAGTGAGGCCTGGAGATTAGCTAAAAGTTGGATGAAAAATGAGAGAAGAGTCGCATAGGCGCACATACAAGAACAAAGTCGTGCAAACTGCATGATAAATGGTAGCAATAGTTACGAGTTTGGAAAAATTCCGACCACAAGTCGTGGTGTGAGAAAGAGGCCTAAGAGGGGAATGCCCTGGCCTTTAGATTTATTCACAGAACAGTTGCCTAGATGGCAAGGAGAGTACTAAAGTATTTGCAGGAGCCATAGGTTATTATAATGATAAGTGCATCAGTCTATATTCGAGGACGAATGTTCCAAACTGGGGATTGATGTTACACTCCATGTTTTCGTACATGAAAGTACGCCATAAGTAAATTGATGAAAGCTTGGAAACGAGATGTTACATCCTGTAATTTTGTACGTTAATGCTTCGTCGTAAGTTAATCGGTGTATGTTCGGGAATGAGATTATTTTGAGATTATAAGTATAATGCTATTTCAAACAAGTGATAAGAAAATTCGTGAAGGTGAGAGGGTGAGCGAATCGAAGAAAATAAATTCCGTCGAAGTTTGACTTTTTGAGATAAAATAGGTCCAAGCTATTATACCCTTTATTTTGTGGACTAGTGTCATACAAGATACCACATGGCCATGATAGTAAGGTGAATAAAGTATGTTAAAAGTGAGTAGTATTTTAAGTAATTTGAGATAATTCTTAATTATGTGGAAAATTGATTAATTATAAATTTTTGGTGAGAGATTAACAATGTAATTGGATAAGTTTGGTGAAAACATTATGTGGCAACAAAGGGGGACGTAGGTTTCATGCGTGGAAGATTATCCACTTTTGAACATGTTTCAAATAGCATGGAAAGATTTAGAAAACTAAGTATAGTTTTTATCTTTTGGTTTGTAACATTTTCTCTTTCAACTATTCACATATATAGGCATGATACACAAAAGAACGTCCAAGACAAGCAACAAGAAGGCCTCTCTAAATCACAAAATGAAGATTCTTACAACCACAAAGCGCGGATGAAGCTACAAAAAAATTCATACGAGATTATATCATGTAATAGAAGTGTAAGATGTAATTCTAAAAGAACACAGTACAATCTTTCTCAAGAATATCATATGGATTTTCTCCTACTTCGATCTCGCCGTTACGTGTTTTATCGCGATTGACGTGTGTTATAGGGATTGTCAAGAGAATTGGCTCAGGTATGTTAAGGTTATCCCTTCTTTTCTTTTGGCATGATCCATACGATACAAATGAAACGAGCAAATGCACAACTTTCATAAATGACTCTGTTCATAGAAATATTAGAGGTGCCTATATTCTTTATTCCCCATATGTCCTTTTATTCTATCATCTGTTCATGGGTCCTAGAAAATATGTAGGTTGATAAAGTTGATTTCATGATTTAAATTGAAGGCATATTGATCTTATGACATACCGAAAGATCTTACTGACTTACTTCATTATGCATTGCATTCATTTATATAAGTACATTGACCCATGACGAGATGGAATTATATACGCGTATATTATATGTATATGGGACACTACAAGTTTGACTTTTAACGACCATTTTTAACGAAGGGATATGAATTCGGTTGTTATAGGTGTATCAATAGCGATCACTTTTTCTTTCCGGTCGTTAAAGTTACATTTTCAGTTTAATATTAACAAAGAGATAATATTAGGGCCCTAAAAGTAGTAAATTCGGTCGTTAAAAATAAAAAAAATAAAAAAATAATGCTAATGTTTTCCTCACAATCAGCCTACTCACATCACTTTCCTCTTTTTTTTTGCCCAAGCCATAATTTTCCAACCCACTTATCTTTCTATTTTATCATACGTTCACTTACAACCAGGGTATACTTAAAATTGGGGAGTTAAACTCTGTAAAGAATCAGGTCTTGTGTTCCTCTCTACAATCTTAGGGTTTCATTTTCTTTTTCTCAAGGTAAGTTCGAATCTTGCAGTACTATTGTGAAATTGAGTACTTTTTTTATATTCCTTGATTTCTTAATCAACTCAAGAATTTAACTGATTGAATTAAACTACAACTAATTTACTGGAACAATCCCACCATCACTTTCTAAAATAAACTCACTAGACAAATTCCAGAGTCATTCGGAAATTCAAAGGACAAATCTCAAACCTATACCTTTCACATAACAGCCTCACTGGCCCAGTACCAAAATCTTTAGGCAATTTAAAATTTACAACACGTGATTTTTCAAGGAACAAGTTAGAAGGTGATGTTTCTTTTTAGTTTTCTAATTTCGGTGTAATGGTGCTTGGAAATATAATAGAAAGTATCTCTTTTTCCTATTAGTATTTCCTACTTTCCCTTAAAGTTTTTCTATTTGTGGATTTTGCATTATGGTTCTTATTGTTTTGTATCGATAATGAGCATTGATATATTGGTATAAACAACTTTTATAACCTATTACAGTAATTCAGACAGTAAGCGTAGAAAAAGATATAATTGGAGGAAAGATTGCTAAAACAGCTCATATGATGCCCTAACCAAAGCATGCGTTGGACCTTTTTATGTGTGCCAGAAATTTGGACCGAAACACTAGGCCCAAAAATAAGGATTTCCAATCCTTGGGTAAATAGTTAGAATGCAATGTACAATTTAACATTTTGGCATATCTATTGGGCATCAATGACCTATTGTGTGCTTTAGAGGAAAGCATCAAATTACGGTAAGAAATCCTCAATTTGTTTTATAGCAAAGGCTAGCGCTCGATGAATACTATTTTATTAGTGTAAATCTACTATTGCTTTTTATTATAGTAGTAGCATAATTGGTTGAGTGGTTCAACTTTGATGAAAATTCAAGTTATTAATAGCATTCGCTTGTTTCAGGAAAGTATGTCTCTGTTCCAGTCACTAATGACATTGCCATGGACAATGAAAGTTCAACTTCTTCATGTGGTATATCTTCCTTTGGATGCATTTCCTTTTCGATGTGTATTTTCCCTTTTATTTAGTATATTTACCAAATAGTTTTGAAGTACAACTCTCCAGGAATAGTCTGTATCTGCTTCATTACCTCAACAATCTTGAGTACATCCTCGATCTAAAACACGATCAACAGTAAGGTCTTTAGAAATCTGCTTTTCCCCCTCAAAAACCTGAGACACCCTATTCACAACTATAGCTTTAGAACCTGCTGGTTTTTCAAAAAATTCAGCAAGTACAACAGTTGGTGGATCATGTACGCACCAACTGTTGATATGGGAAACACAGGGCCATCACCAATGGTTCCTTCACTAATTGATGGGTTCCTTCATCTGCTTATTTTTTGGCCACCAATTTCTAGCATAGGTAGATGTGCCACCATTGTTCTTCTAACTTTGTTATTTCCTATCTCCTTGACACTTGTTGTCTTACTGTCAATATTTATTCCTATACAAAGTATATCATCTGCTACCTATTGAGAAGGCAGTACTAGCTCTCTTGTATATGATGGAGAAGGTTTGTTTGGGGTAGAGACCATGCTCCTAGTTATCCACTTCTTCTTTTTGTACAATTTGATAGGATAAGTTCTCTTTTTACTTTTAATTTATTATAATTAGTAAGATGATAAAATTATCACTTTTGTTAGAGATGGAATAAACAGAACGTATAGACGATTCTTTAGACAAACAGAGCAAAAGGTACACTCAGGATACTTCCTTAATGTTTTGGAGTCTCAGTAGGAATTTCCAACAACTTTGTACCATCTGTTTCCTTAGGATCCTTCAAAGCAGCAATAGCTTCAGGAGACGATTGAGCTCTATTCCCATTAGGAGTTGGAGCATCAAGTACTGTAACGACCCGGCCGGGTTCGGAGTGATCGTGGTGAGAACTGAGACACTTAGTCTCTTAAATTGGCTTAATAGTTGAAAAAGTCAACTCCTAGTTGACTTATTGGTAAACCACCTCGGAATGTAGATTTTATAGCTCGGATAGCTTCGTTAGGTGATTTGAGATTTAGGAGTGTGTTCGGAATGTGGTTTTGATGTCCGGTGTAGAATTAGGCTTGAATTGGCGAAATTGAGTTTTTGGCGATTTCCGGTCGGTAGGGAAAAATTAGCTATCTGGGTAGGAATGAAATTTCGGAAGTTGGAACAGGTTCGTAGTGTCATTTTGGACGTGGGTGCAAAATTTTAGGTCAATCAGACATGTTTTGGATGCTTTCGACATCTTTGGCGAAATTTAGAAGTTTCAAAGTTAATAGGCTTGAATCCGAGGTGAATTTGGTATTTTTACGTTATTTTTGGTGTTTCGAAGGATCGACTAAGTTTGAATGGTGTTATGGAGTGTGTTGGCATGTTTGGTTGAGGTCCCGAGGGCCTCGGGTGTGTTTCGGGAGGTTAACAGACCTAGTTTTGAAGGTGGAAAGTTGCAGAATTTCTGCTAGTGTTCTTCTGGTTTTTCTTCTACGCGATCACAGGGGTGAGTACGCGATCGCGTAGGCTTAGAAGGGGTGGATTCGAGGTTGTTCTATGCGATCGCAATAAATGGGTCGCGATCGCGGTCGTGTGGGAAGTGATTCTTCGCGAACGCATGGCCAGTGTCGCATTCGCGTAGGGTATTCGAGCTGCAGTGGAGTGAAGGCATTTTTCTCTACGCGAATGCGTGAGTTGGGTTGCGATCGCGTAGGGTCGTGTGTTTGTTAACTGCTAACACGTGGGGGGTCCCGCAATAACATAAGGTTAAATGTGGGGCCTAGGCAGTGTGCTTTAAAAAGCCATATCCGCGAGTTTGAGCCCACTTCTCACCATTGTTGGACGAAATTGGAGCTCTTGAGAGAGATTTAAAGAGGGATTCAAAGGGGAATGTTTGGAGGTAAGATTTTTGACTTCTTAACTCGATTCTATGTTGATTTCTAAGTGATTAAACCCGAAATTAGTTGGATTTAAACCCAAAATTTGGGGAAGTTATGGCATAAGAAATTGGGACTTTAATTGAGTAATTGAAGGGGCTATTGTAGTCGGATTTCGATGCATTTATATGTATAGACTCGGGAAAGCATGAGGATTATTGTGATGTGATTTTTATAGAATTCTGAGACGTGGGCCCGGGGATCGGGTTTGGCCAATTTCGGGAATTTTGATTAAAATTGATAGTTTTCGATTGGGCCTTGTTCCTTTAGCGTCTATTGATGATATTAATCTAGTTTTGGTTAGATTCGGAGTAATCGGGGGCCGATTCGAGAGGCAAGAGTATCGCGGATTAGTTTTTGGGCTGGTTTGAGGTAAGTAATGACTATAAATCTTGTCCTGGAGGTATGAAACCCCGGAATTCGCATTTTCTCACTATTTTGGAGTGGCGCACATGCCGGATAACGAGTGTGTGGCGTGAACTGATTTTGGATTTGGACTTGGTCCTTCCCGTGGAAACTATTGAGTTGCGTATTTACTTTTAAATCATATGTTAAATCGTGTTTTAAGACTATTGCTATATTTGGGTTGTAAGCCAGGTTTGGGGCCTTGTGCCGACTTGTTTAGACCCATTAGGGGATTTTACTGCTATTTCCTCACTGTGTTGACTTATGGTTTACACTCAGTCATATTATGTTTAGCTGATTTCGAAACACAGCCTTATTTACACTATTTTTGAGATATAAAATGATGTTTTGGGTCGAGTGCCTCGTTTTACTGATAGCCTGAGTGGCTTTTTGAGAGTTTCTGACTGAGTGAGGCCGAGGGCCTGATTGAGAGGATATGATTTGCCACGAGGTGGATTGATATTAGCGCTTGGGCTGTATGAGCCCCTCCGGAGTCTGTACACACCCCCAATGAGAGCAGGTACCTACTGAGTGCGAGTGCCGAGTGACGAGTGATTAGGAGGCATGAGTGATAGTGAGGTTGCCCGAGGGGATGATACTGAGTGATTGTGAGGCATGTTGAGCGACTGATTCAGAGTGATGATTTGCCCGAGGGGCTATTTATGATTTATTTCATTTTACACTAAACTCTTTGGGTATTTTTCTGAAATTTTTAGAAATCACACTTTCCAAAGGATTTTTACTGAAGTTGGCTTTTAAAGCATGTTGATTTAATATATACATTGTTGGAAAGAAAGGATGTGCTTATTGTGAATTGATGATTTGATCCTATGTGTTTCTTACTGCTTAGACTTGATTTATTTTCATTACTACTGAGTTGGCGTACTCACATTACTCCTTGCACCCTTGTGTGCAGATACAGGTGCTGGTACCGAGCGCTAGTTTTCTTCCCTCTTGTGGAGTCGGAGTTGGGACTTCGAGGTAGTTGTTCAGCGTTCACAACATCTTTTTTCCCATTTCTTGTTTTGTATTTAGTTCCTCGTTCCGAGTCTTGATGTACTATGACAGTAGGGTTATTTTGTACTACTCGTAGATGCTCATGACGGTTGACTCCAGGTTTTGGGGTAGTGTATAAACTGTTTTATTCATTTTGTTGTCGTGAACTGCTTAAGCGAAAGAATTTTGTGATATATCGGAACCATTTTGTAAATTATGAAAATATTATGTTAGTATCTGATTGTTGGCTAGCCTAGTTTCATGTTAGGCGCCATCGCGGCCGGCTTAGGATTTGGGGTCGTGAAAAATTGGTATTAGAGACTAGGTTACATAGGACTCAACGGTCATGAGCAGGTTTAGTAGAGTCTTGCGGATCGGTACGGAGACGTCTGTACTTATCTTCGAGAGACTGCAAAACCCTTAGGAAAAATCTCATTTTCTTGAATTCTGTCGTGCCATTTTGTTGATTCTGGAAATCTAAATTTCTGTTTTTTCATTCTCTCACAGATGGTGAGGACTCGCGCTACCGATTTGAGTGACCAGACACTAGCTAGACCAGCGAGAGGTCGAGGCCGTGGCAGAGGTAAGGGACCAGCCCGTGCAGCAGTCTGGGTAGCACCAGAGGGTCCACCTACCATTCAGGATCAGGTTCCCGCCGCAGATATTCCAGCGGGACAGGCTCAAGCACCGGTAGTGCCCATTGTTATTCCAGGTCTTTAGGAGACCCTGGCTCAGATCTTGACAGTATGTACTAGCCTTGCCTAGGCGGTTGCCGCATCTACTGTTGCTGCTTCTCAGGCTGGGGGAGGCACTCATTCTCCAGCTGCCCGGACACCTGAGCAAGTTACTCAGGGCCTTCAGACACCGGGGGCAGTTCCAGGCCAGCCGGTTGCTCCAGTTCAGGACTTCATGGTTCCGGCTATGCTAGATGATGAGTAGCGTAGGCTGGAGAGATTTAGTAGACTTCAGCCTTCGACATTCAGTGGTGCTGAGTGTGAGGATTCCCAGGGTTTTCTGGATAAGTGTTAGAGGATGCTTCGTACTGTTGGGATTCTGGAGATCAGTGGGGTCTCATTTGCTACTTTTCAGTTTTTTGGGGCTGCTTTTACTTGGTGGGAGTCCGTAGAGGGAGGCCAAGAGGCCTCGTGGATCAGGTAGTTCTAGTGGAGCTCCTTCTAGAGGGCAGTTTCAGCATGATACAGGTCGTTCCTTCAGGCCTCCTCAGCTAGTGCGCCCAGCCTATAGTGGTGCATCTTCGGGGCATGGTCCCTGCAGTTCTCAGCCGAGCCGTTCTTCATTCGGTGCTCTTCCAGCCCAGAGTGCAGCTCGAGCACCACCAGTTCAGGGTTCCTCTATGCATGATTCTTCTAGTGGCCATTCTGGTGCCAAGGGTTTGTCTTAGTCCCCGTCTCCAGCTCCAGGGAGTTGTTTCGAGTGCGGAGAGTTTGGGCACACGTGGAGACAGTGTCCCCGTCGTTTTGGTGGTTCTTCTCAATTGAGGAGCTAGCCTTCGACTTCGGCTCCAGTTACTCCACCACCTGCCCAGGCAGCTAGGGTTGGGGGTCAGACCGCCAAGGGCCGCCCTAGAGGGGGAGGTCGTGCAGGTGGAGGCTAGGCTCGTATCTATGCACTTCCAGCCAGGCCAGATGCTATGGCCTCCGATGCAGTGATCACAGGTATTTTCTCAGTCTGTCGTCGAGATGCTTTGGCCTTATTTGACCCTGGTTCTACATATTCCTATGTTTCTTCATATTTTGCCAATTTTCTGGATATGCCCCGTGAGTCTCTAGTTGCATCGGTTCATGTGCTGACTCCAGTGGGCGATATTTTTGTTGTGGACCGTGTGCATCGGTCGGGTCTGGAGACCCGAGTGGACTTATTGTTACTTAGCATGATTGATTTTGATCTGATATTGGGCATGGATTGGCTATCTCTGTGTTACATTATTCTTGATTTTCACGCTAAGACCGTGACCTTAGCTATGCCTTGATTTCCGAGGGTTGAGTGGAGAGGTTCTTCTAAGCAGGTGCCTAGCAGGGTGATTTCTTACCTGAAGGCTCAGCGTATGGCTGATAAGGGGTGTTTATCGTATTTGGCTTTTGTGAGGGATGTCAGTGGTGAGACTCCCGCTATTCCTGTGGTCCGTGATTTTCCGGATGTGTTTCCTGCAGACCTGTCAGGCATGCAACCTGAAAGGGACATTGATTTTGGTATTGACCTGGTGCCAGGCACTCAACCTATTTCTATTCCACCTTATCGTATGACACCAGCAGAGTTGAAGGAATTAAGGGAGTAGCTTTAGGAACTCCTAGATAAGGGGTTCATTCAGCCTAGTGTGTTACCTTGGGGTACACTGGTGTTGTTTGTGAAGAAGAAGGATGGTTTTATGCGTATGTGTATTGATTATCGGCAGCTGAACAGGGTTATGGTGAAGAACCGATATCACTTACCTCGTACAGATGACTTGTTTGATCAGCTGCAGGGTGCCAGGGTATTTTCCAAGATTGACTTATGTTCTGGCTATCATTAGTTGAAGATGACTGCCTTCAGGACTAGATATGGTCATTATGAGTTTCTGGTTATGTCATTCGGGCTGACCAATGCCCCATCGTCCTTTATGCACTTGATGCACAGTGTGTTCCGGCCTTATCTTGACTCTTTCATCATCGTGTTTATTGACGACGGTATTGTGTATTCCCGATCTCGGGAAGATCATGAGCAGCATTTGAGAGTTGTGCTTCAAACTCTAAGGGAGAAGAGGTTGTATGCAAAATTTTTGAAGTGTGAGTTCTGGCTTGATTCAGTAGCTTTCTTGGGGCACGTGGTGTCCATAGATGGTATTCAGGTTGATCCGAAGAAGATAAAGGCGGTGCAGAGCTGGCCTAGAACGTCATCAGCTACCGAGATTCACAATTTTCTTGGTTTGGCAGGGTACAATCGCCGTTTTGTAGAGGGATTCTCATCTATTGCGGCACCTATGACCAGACTAACCCAGAAGGGTGCTCCGTTCAGGTGGACGGAAGAGTGTGAGGAGAGATTTCAGAAGCTCAAGTCAGCTTTGACTACAGCTTCGGTGTTGGTTTTGCCTACGGGTTCAGGTTCATATATAGTTTACTGTGATGCCTCGAGAGTTGGCCTTGGAGCAGTTTTGATGCAAGACGGTAGGGTGATTGCCTACGCGTTCAGACAGTTGAAGGTGCACGAGATGAATTATCATGTGCATGATCTTGAGCTAGCAGCCATTGTCCACGCCTTGAAGATTTGGCGCCATTATTTGTATGGAGTACTTTGTGAGATTTTCACTGATCACCGTAGTTTGCAGCATCTGCTTAAGCAGAAGGATCTGAATTTGCATCAGAAGAGATGGTTGGAGCTTCTCAAGGATTATGACCTCACTATTCTATATCATCCAGGGAAGGCCAATGTAGTGGCCGACGCCCTGAGTCGTAGAGCAGAGAGTTTGGGGAGTCTAGTCTACCTACTAGCAGCAGAGCGACCTTTGGCCCTTGATGTTCAGGCTTTAGCGGGTCAGTTGGTGAGATTGGATCTATCAGAGCCCCTGCGGGTATTGGCTTGTGTAGCCTCCAGGTCTTCTCTTTATGATCAAATTAGAGCACGCCAGTATGATGATCCACACTTGCTCGTTCTTCAGGACAAGTTCCGGCGGGGTGATGCCAGGGATGTGGTTATTGGTGATGATGGGGTCATGAGGATGCGAGGCCGGATTTTCGTGCCCAATGTGGATGGGCTCCGAGAGTTGATTCTAGAAGAGGCCCATAGTTCGCGGTATTCCATCCATCCAGGTGCCGCGAAGATGTATCAGGATCTGAGACAGCATTATTGGTGGAGGCGGATGAAGAGGGATATTGTTGAGTTCGTGGATCGGTGTCTCAACTGCCAGCAGGACAAATATGAGCACCAGAGACCGGGTGGATTGCTTCAGAGGTTAGATATTCCGGGGTGGAAGTGGGAGCAGATCACCATGGACTTTGTAGTTGGGCTTCCACGGACTTCGAGGAGGTTTGATGCTATATGGGTTATTGTGGATCGGCTGACAAAGTACGCGCACTTCTTCTTGTTGGTACTACTTATTCTTCGGAGAGGTTAGCCGAGATTTATATCAGGGAGATTGTCCATTTGCATGGGGTTCCAGTATCTATCATTTCCGACAGAGGTACTTAGTTCACATCTCAGTTTTGGAGGGCTGTGCAGAGAGAATTAGGTACTCAGGTTGAGTTGATCACAGCGTTTCATCCTCAGACAGATGGGCAATCGGAGCGCACTATTCAGATTCTGGAGGACATGTTGCGTGCGTGCGTCATTGATTTTGGAGGTTCATGGGACCAGTTTCTGCCGCTAGTGGAGTTTGCATATAATAATAGTTATCAGTCGAGTATCCAAATGGCTCCATATGAGGCTTTATATGGTAGGAGGTGTAGATCTCTGGTTGGTTGGTTTGAGCCAGGCTAGGCTAGGCTTTTGGGCACAGACTTAGTTCAGGATGCGTTGGGTAAGGTGAAGTTGATTTAGGAGCGGCTTCACACGCTGTATTCTAGGCAGAAGAGTTATGCGTACCGGAAGGTTCGAGATGTGTCTTTCATGGCTGGGTAGAAGGTGTTGCTGAAGGTGTCACCCATGAAGGGTGTTACGAGGTTCGGGAAGAGAGGAAAGCTGAGTCCCCGGTTCATTGGGTCATTTGAGGTGCTTCAGAGGATTGGAGAGGTGGCTTATAGACTTTCCTTGCCACCCAGCTTATCGAGTATTCATCAAGTGTTCCATGTTTCGATGCTCCGAAAGTATGTTGGTGACCCGTCTCATGTTTTGGATTTCAACACGGTTCAGCTCGAGGGTGATATGTCATATAAGGTAGAGCCAATGGCCATTTTGGGTCGTTAGGTCAGAAAGTTGAGGTCTAAGGATATAGCATCAGTGAAGGTTCAGTGGAGAGGACAACCGGTGGAGGATGCCACCTGGGAGACCGAGTGGGAGATGCGGAGCAGATATACTCACTTATTAGAGACTCCAGGTATGTTTCTAGACTCATTCGTGGACGGACATTTGTTTAAGAGGGGGAAGATGTAACGACCCGGCCGGTCGTTCCGAGAATTTTAGCCCCGTTTTCCCAATTTATTTTCATATGTTTCTTAGCCTATTTATGTTATGTTGGTTCGGTTGGTTCGGTTTCAGAGTGATCGTGGTGAGAACTGAGACACTTAGTCTCTTAAATTGGCTTAATAGTTGGAAAAGTCAAGTGGGAGTTGACTTATTGGTAAACAACCTCGGAATGAAGATTTTATGACTCAGATAGCTTCGTTAGGTGTTTTGAGACTTAGGAGTGTGTTCGGAATGTGGTTTTGATGTCCGGCGTAGAATTAGGCTTGAATTGGCGAAATTGAGTTTTTGGCGATTTCCGGATGGCAGTGAAAAATTAGCTATCGGCGTCGGAATGGAATTCCAGATGTTGGAACAAGTTTTTAGTGTCATTTTGGATGTGTGTGCAACATTTCAGGTCAATTGGACGTGGTTTGGATGCTTTCGGCATCTTTGGCGAAATTTAGAAGTTTCAAAGCTCATAGGCTTGAATCCGAGGTGAATTTGGTGTTTTTGCATTGTTTTTGGTGTTTCGAAGGCTCGACTAAGTTCAAATAGTGTTATGGAGTGTGTTGTCATGATTGGTTGAGGTCCCGAAGGCCTCGGGTGTGTTTCAGGAGATTAACAGACATAGTTTGGATGTTGGAAAGTTGCAGAATTTCTGCTGGTGTTTTTCTTCTACGCGATCGCAGGGGTGAGTATGCGATCGGGTAGGCTTAGCAGGGGTAGATTCGAGGTTGTTCTATGCGATCAAAGTAAATGGGTCATGATCGTGGTCTTGTGGGAAGTGATTCTTCGCGAACGCATGGCCAGTGCCGCGTTCGCGTAGGGTATCCGAGCTGCAGTGGAGTGAAGGCATTTTTCTCTACGCGATCGCGTGAGTTGGGCTGCGATTGCGTAGGGTCGTGTGTTTGTTAACTGCGAATGCGTGGGGGGTCCCACGATCGTGTAAAGTTAAATGTGGGACCTGGGCAGTGTGCTTTAAAAAACCATATCCGCGAGTTTGAGCCCACTTCTCACCATTGTTGGATGAAATTGGAGCTCTTGAGAGAGATTTAAAGAGGGATTCAAAGGGGAACGTTTGGAGGTAAGATTTTTGACTTCATAACTCGATTCTATGTTGATTTATAAGTGATTAAACCCAAAATTAGTTGGATTTAAACCCAAAATTTGGTGAAGTTAGGGCATGAGAAATTGAGACTTTAATTGAGTAATTGAAAGGGCTATTGTAGTCGGATTTAGATGCATTTTATATGTAGACTCGGGAAAGGATGAGGATTATTGTGATGCGATTTTTAAAATATTTCGAGATGTGGGTCCAAGGTTCGGATTTGGCCAATTTCGGGAATTTTGGTTAAAATTGATAGTTTTCGATTGGGCCTTGTTCCTTTAGCGTATATTGATGATATTAATCTAGTTTTGGTTAGATTCGGATCAATTGGGAGCCGATTCGAGAGGCAAGAGCATCGCGGATTAGTTTTTGGGCCGGTTTGAGGTAAGTAATGACTATAAATCTTGTCTTGAGGGTATGAAACCCCGCACTTCGCATTTTCTCACTATTTTGGAGTGGCGCACATGCCGGATGACGAGTGTGTGGCGTGCACTTTTTTGGATTGGACTTGGTTCTCCCGTGGCAACTATTGAGTTGCGTATTTAATTTTAAATCATATGTTAAATCGTGTTTTAAGACTATTGCTATATTTGGGATGTAAGCTATGTTTGGGGACTTGTGCCAACTTGTTTAGACCCCTTTGGGGGCTTTTACATATATTTCATCACTGTGTTGACTTATGATTTATAGTTAGTCATATTATGTTTAACTGATTTCGAAACTCAACCTTATTTACACTATTTTTGAGATATAAAATGATGTTTTTGGTCGAGTACCCCATTTTACTGATAGCCCAAGTGGCTTTTTGAGAGTTTCTGACTGAGTGAGGCCGAGGCCTGATTGTGAGGATATGATTTGCCACAAGGTGGCTTGATATTAGCGCTTGGGTTGTAGGAGCCACTCCGGAGTCTGTACACACCCCCAGTGAGCGCAGGTACCAACTGAGTGCGAGTGCCGAGTGCCTAGTGCTGAGTGCCGAGTGACGAGTGATTGGGAGGCATGAGTGACAGTGAGGTTGCCCGAGGGGCTGATACTGAGTGATTGTGAGGCATGCTGATGCGTGGCTAGAATTCATAGTTTTAAGCATTATATACCTTACATTTTATGTGCTTTTGTGATAAAAATACACGTTATATGTGCATAATGGAGTCTATTTCATGTGTAGGTGAATTGGAGATGGAAGCCGAGCTAAATGGGTGCATAAACGTCAAAACGACGCTCAAGAGTCGAAACGGAGTGACCCGGGCAATACCCGGGCGTTTGGCCCCTAAAGCCAGGACTGCCCAGGCGTTAAGGGGGCGTTTGGCCTTTAAGGCCAGGGTGACCCTGGCGTTAGCCAGGCGTTAGTCCCCTAACACCAGGGCAGTCCTGGCTTTAAGGGGGCGTTTGGGGCTTAACGCTTGGGTGCCTGGTCCAGTCAACTCCGAGTTTTAAAGGTTTTTAAGTGTTTCCCGGTTGGAATAAAAGTCTCCTACACGTTTAGGGTTTATCCCAAACGTATAAATAGACCAAATAACACAACTTTGAAAGGAGGATGCCATTTTTGGGAGAGAATATACACACAAGATCATTGAAGAAGCAAAGGATTATCAGTTTTCTTCATCTTAATCTAGTATTTTCCCTTGATGCAAAGACTTATGCAATTGTTTAAGTCTAGTATGAGTGACTAAACACCCATTGTTCTGGGGTTGTGATTTAGCATGAATATTGTNTTAATCTATTGAGAATAGGCGAGTAGTACTTCGGGAGAAGGCTACGAGAGCAATTATCGATTAATTAGCAACCATGAGTGAATTATATGAAAGAGAGAGTTAATTAGAATGCAATATGAATGGTGAATTGATCACAACCCTGGAATATTTGTCTCTATTGAATACACAACAATATTCTCGTTACTTGATAATTAAGTTCATATAATCATAGAATAAATTAGTTATATTCTTGGATTTTGTTTTGGCTCGATTAAATAGAAACTAGAGTGATTCAATAAGTAGTTTATGCAAGTCCTTGTGGGTTCGACATTCAATTTAACATTATATTACTTGCTACGACCACGTATACTTGCGTGTGCGGTTTGGGAAAAACACATGCTGAGCGACTGATTCTGAGTGATGATTTGCCCGAGGGTCTATTTATGACTTATTTCAATTTACACTAAACTCTTTGATTATTTTTTTGAAATTGTTGGAAATCACACTTTTCAAAGGATTTTTACTGAAGTTGGGTTTTAAAGCATGTTAATTTAATATATACATTGTTGGAAAGAATGGTTGTGCTTATTGTGAATTGATGATTTGATCCTATGTGTTTCTTACTGCTTAGACTTGATTTATTATTATTACTACTGAGTTGGCGTACTCACATTACTCCCTGCACCCCTGTGTGCAGATACAGGTGCTGGTACCGAGCGCTAGTTTTCTTCCCTCTTGTGGAGCCGGAGTTGGGACTTCGAGGTAGCTGTTCAGCATTCACAGCATCTTTTTTCCCATTTCTTGTTTTTTATTTAGTTCCTTGTTCCAAGTCTTGATGTACTATGACAGTAGGGTTATTTTGTACTACTCGTAGATGCTCATGACGGTTGACTCCAGGTCTTGAGGTAGTGTATAAACTGTTTTATTTATTTTGTTGTTGTGAACTGCTTAAGCGAAAGAATTTTTTGATATATCGGAATCGTTTTGGAAATTATGAAAATATTATGTCAGTATGTGATTATTGGCTAGCCTAGTTCCATGTTAGGCGCCATCACGGCCAGCTTAGGATTTGGGGTCGTGACAAGTACCTGCCCAGTTCTCTTCTCCTTCCGATATGTTGATAGTTGCATCTTAGATTGTTCAAGTTCCTTTAGTGATCAACTGTCCAACTGCATTAGCGTATTGCTCAGCATCTATAGTTATAGCAGTACTTTCGATCAACCACAAGTGCTTTTGCACTCTTCAAAACCTGAGAACCCCTAACTGCAGTAGCATCAACAGGACCTGTAGCAACACTAAAACCAGTTGTTATAGGCAGTAGCTTACAAACATCGTACCCTTTCGCTACATCATCTGATTATTTCTCCTCATTAGCCACAGCAGAAGCTTTAAAACTTGCTGATTTATCAGTTGGTTCACCAGCTGCAATAATAGGTTGATTACACCCTGCGACTGCTACCGCCCCATTACCATCCAGCTTAGGATTAGTTTGTAACGTTGAGTTCATAGCCTTGTAAAGCCTCGCCAAGGCTGTAGTAGCACGAACATCACCTGTAGGTATAGATTGTCCCTTCACCACTTTTGAATCATCACCTACATGAATAACTGGATCACTATTAGTTAGTTATTTTCCAGTTTTTGCGATCTGTTGCTGCCTAGATGCATTCTTAGCAACAACTGATGTATTTCGCATATTATTAACATCAGATCCTTGATGAATTGTAATTGATTTTCTCCCATTATTATTAGCAGCATCCAAACTTGTTCCCTCAACAACCTGTTGTCGTTATTTATCATCCAACAATTGTCTCAAATTACCTTGAAACTTCTCCATCAAAATTTGATCTTCACAATCCTTGTCTGCCGCATTCCTTACACTTTCTTGAGTCCTTGACAATATCAAACGACGTTTATTCTCACCATGCCCTTGACGCCTACAACAAGTACAATATAACGACATTTGTCATCATACAGACATCATATTAGTCCCTGAAAGGAAATTATTTATTGTGTCCAACATGACGAAGACATCCCTGATTATGTTAATTTCTTGTTGATTTGGCCCATTATTATTAGTAGTATAATTATAACCTATTCTTATTCAGCATGGGGAACAAAGGGCGCTCTAATCATTCAAACTCTAGAAAAACGTCTAGTTTGTGCCTTGACCACACCAAAATTAGTAGAATAGACATGTTCATCAATTTCAACTTGTACTTTTTCACTTCAATTTTTTCATCTTTATATTATACTTTAGTATGATCTTCTTTAGTTGTTTGTTCTTTGTTACTAAACTAACATAAGTTTCTTGTTTTAACATATCAAAAACTTGAAGTCCAAAGAAACTATCCTTGAAGAAAGTGTAGAGCAAGTTGAAGTATAAGAGGCTTTTGGTTTGTGATGGATGATTTAAAGACATTGTATTATGCACATATATATGCTGCAATTTTACTTTTCCTCTTTTTAGAAATTATGAAAAATGATGTCTTACAATTTGGATTGGTTTCTTGTAAATATGATACTTTAGTTCATTATACTAACAAGATATCAAGTATTTGATTTATTTTCTAATGTTGTTGAGCGCATATGAAAGCATATAAAGATTTATTACTATTCATGTAATGTAAATTTTAGTAATTATATTTATTACATTTTCATATTAGTGAAGAAAAATGTGGTCATTAAAATTCTTTAACGACGGGTTTCTCAAACAGATATTGACCATTAACGAAGGAAATTTTGGTTGTTAAAAATAATTATACAATCAACGAAGAGAATATAGGTTGCTAAAATCACTTGAATTGACCTAATTAGTTGTTGTAATTAGAGTTTTTAACGACTGGATAACTTTTTAGCGAGGGAAAAATCTTGTCGCTAAAAAGTATGTATAACGACCGAAAATTATGTTGTCGCTATATAACCTTTAATGACAGGATGTAAAATCGGTCGCTAACTTTTAACATCGGAGCTTTTAATGACCGGTGACGACTGGATTTTTTTCGGTTGTTATCAACTAATAATGACCGAAATTGGACTTTTAACGACCAAATTTTCCCTCGCTAAAGACCTATTTTCTTGTAGAGAGATATGGGAAAAGGTCACGATGTTATGTACGCACCACCACCTGATCAGCTAGTATACGTTGATGATTTTCCCACAGTGATCGAGATGATATGATGGGATGCCCTCAGAGGCTTGATGATGTTATGTACGCATATACCTATGCAAGGTATGACATTTATAAGCATATGCATGACATTATAAATATGAAATGATTCACAGAGCAATTCAGACTTACATGTTCAGTCTTTTACTCTATATTTCTCTCATGTCTTTTATTTACTGATTTTCATTCCTTACATACTCGGTACATTATTTGTACTGGCGTCCCTTTTACTTGGGGACGATGCATTTCATACCCGCAGGTCCCAATATACAGGTTGAGAGTCCTCCAAGTAGGCTATGAGCTCAGCAGAAGGTGTTGGTGCACTCCATTTCTCCGGAGTTGCTTTTTTAGTCAGTATGATTTGGACATGTATTGTTTAGTATGGCGGGGCCCTGTCCCGACCTTTATGGTATTGATCTACTCTTAGAGGCTTGTAGACATATGTCATGTACATGAAAGATTGTATGGATTTGTCGGCCTATGTTTAGTATACGAGTGATCATTTTGGTACCGTATGTCATATGTATAAGTTTGTATTCCATTTTGGGTCGTCCTATGACGAGTATTCCCTCATGTTTTATTCTAGTCATCTCACGGCAATTTTTCCATCTCATTTACCTATAAGATCATGATACGAAAAGATACGCTACATTGGTACTCGATTGAGTAAGGTACCGGGTGGGTCGTGACACAAACTCTTAAGCTTTTCTCAAAATAAACTTCTTTTGCATCTTTTGTGATTGCAGAAGCTTTAATATTTTCTGGAGCAAGCTGGTACTCATTAATGTCGTGGGGGTGTAATTCATCATTGATCTGGTTAACGAATCTATTATGAACATCTTTAAATCCATTGTTAGGCAAGCGTTTGACAAATTGTTCCCACAATTCCGTTGGATTGGCAGGATTACAATATACCAATAACCTAGCAAATAATTTTCTTAAATTATGTGGCAATTGATAACTTGCAGCTTAAATCACAAAATCAACCAAGCTATTGTGAGAAAGTAATAATCCCTTTCTCTAAATTTAATACAATACAACAACAACAACAACAACAACAACAACAATAACCCAGTAAAATCATACTAGTGGGATCTTGGAAGGGTAGAGTGTACGCAAACGTTAACCCTACCCTAGAGGGGGTAGAGAGGATGTTTCCGGGAGACCCTGAGCTCAGAGACAATAGATCTATGACAACAAAACCCGAAAAATAATATCAGCAACGTGAGAGACAACAAATAAACGAAAAAGCAGTAACACAAATATTAGTAAAAGTTTGAAACACAACATAAATTGCTAGCAGTGCTAGACAAAATACTATCATACCCGTCGGTACAAAGAGAAAAACCACTCGACTACCCTTTAACTACAACCCTAATGCTCGACCTCCACACCTTCCTATCAAGAGTCATGTCCTCGAAAATCTGGAGTCGCGTCATGTCCTGTCTGATCACCTCGCACCAATATTTCTTAGGCCACCCTCTACCTTTTCTCGTACCTGCCAAAGCTAACAATTCACACCTCCTAGCTGGGGCATCTAGGCTTCTCCTCTGCACGTGTTTGAACCATCTAAGCCGCGGTTCCCGCATCTTTTCGTCCACGGGAGCCACGACCACCCTCTCCCAAATATCTTCATTCTTAATCTTATCCAGCCTAGTGTGCCTACACATCCATCTCAACATCCTCATTTATGCTACTTTCATCTTCTGGATATGTGAATTATTGACTGGACAACACTCAGCCCCATACAACATGACTGGCCTAAGATTAGGCCTAGATTACATCTAAATGTAATACAATATGTTCCATTTACAGTACGCAGATCTTCATATGATATTAGTCCTTTCACACTTAGTAATAATAGTCTGAGATGATATATCCCAGACCCCACCTGTTAGGATCAAATTAGGTTAGTTATTGTTGAAGTCTGAGATGATATCTCTCCTCCTTTAAAGGACATGTGATAATACGTCCAATAACGCTATGTTATTTTCGAAGTGTCCATGTCTTGTCTGTAACTGCCACACAAAGAATTATGTTAAGATTGTATTTCTAATCATACGATTTCTTAAAATTGGCTTCATATTTTCAATTCTTTTAAAAGAAACATATTGTTGTTCTTCAAGGTGTGCTGTAATTGAAGATGATAAACAGTTGATGTCATCTCACTAATAGAAAAATAAAAAAAAATTCCATGTAGCTTCCAGTGAAGATACATATCTAACAGATTGATATTTTTTTTTTCATCGATCTCTGTGTCTTTACCATAGTCTTGTACAAAAAGCCAATTCTATGTGTCTTTTACATATGTATTTGTAAAGGTACTTGACAACTTTAATGTCTCAGCATATCTCAACAATCATATAACAATATATGATACCACCCAGGGCCGCTCAACTGATCTCGTGGCCTAAAACAAAAACATATTGAGAGGCCCTTAAATTTATTTTATAAAATATTTGCACTAACAATAAAAAATATCTTTTTAAATAACAAATTAACCATTTAAGATAAAAAAAAAAAAGTGAATTTCACAACAAAAAAAAAACATAGGGAGAAGAGCAAAAAGTAAAGTGGTGGACTATCGGATGTTGAGGTCCAAAACTCAAAGTGAAAATTTTGATTTGACTATCATCATAAACAAGATAAAAAAGTACATAACATAATTGCTTATGTTTTGAGTATTGACGGTGTCAAAAATATTTGCTACTTCTAATCAATTTAAACGATGATTATTGTTCATCCTATTAAGTAGAACTTGTTGGTGAATATCAAATATAAATTGTAAATAACCTAATATAATATGTCGAATTACGCTAAGAGAAAATCAGTGCATAAATGATTAAAATGAAGATAAAATCATGGAATATTTTAGATTATAGGTGAAGAACACTTACCCAGTTGATTTTCTTGAAAAACCACAAAGGAAGCTCCCAAAATCAAAGTCCAAAACTCAAAATATGAAGAAAAATGGTCAACCCTAGAATGAAATGAATCTGCCAGGACTTCCGCACCTGCGAATAAATTAGCCTCTTCTGTGCAACGGTAGGTGCGCATGACCAACCGCACATGCGCTCCCTCTTCGCTTCTGCGCCCAAGGATCCGCTTCTGCGGTGTCACATATGCGTTCCAATTCTCCGCATCTGCGGAGACTGACAAGACAATATCCTCTCGCATCCGCGCCTCCATCTTCACACCTGCAACCATCGCACCTGCGCCCAAGGTCCACAGGTGCGATTACACCAGAACTCAGACCTCTTCAAAAATAATGGAAACCATCCGAAACTCATCTGAAACACACCCGGAGCCCCCCGGGACCCCGTCCAAGCGTACCAACAAGTTCCATACCCTAATATGGACCCGCTCGAGGTCTCAAATCATATCTAACATCGGCGAAACTATGAATCACACCATGAATCGAACTTATGAACTTCCAATTCTTCCAACTTTTAAAACTTGTGTCGAAACCTATCAAATCAACTCAGAATAACGTCAAATTTTGCAGACAAGTCTCAAATATCAAAACGGAGCTATTTCAACTCTCTGAATCGCATCCCGATCTCGACATCACCAAAGTCAACTATGGGTCAAACTTCTCCATCCTCCAAACTTCAACTTTTCCAACTTTCACCGAAATGCCTCAAATTACCCTGTCGGACGTCTAAATTCAATCTGGACGCACGCCTAAGTTCAAAATCACCATTCGAAGAAGTTGAGATCACCGAAAATCCATTCCGGAGCCGTTTGCACAAAAGCCAAATTCCGATCAAATTTCCACCGCTTAAGCTTCCAAAATTAGAATCCTTCTTCCAATTCGACTCTGAATCATCCGGTAACTGAATTCAACCATGCACACAAGTCGATACACATAATATGAAGATGTACAAAACTTTATGCCGCCGAACGAAGCTTAAGTTCTCAAAACAACCGGCCAGGTCGTTACAATATTTATCAATTTTCTGACTACAGACTCATGAACTCTAGTCCAAGAAGCAATTTTGTTTGCTACCTCATTTTCATTGACATAGATCATCTATGAAGTGGTACATTTTCCCTTGAACTCTAAATCTACAGATACCGCAAATTCTGCTAGCTAAGTCTCTGTTATATTTTACCCCTAGCGAAGTAAATGCAAACATATTTCTGTATGTCCTAACATACGTTCGAAAAAGGTCGGACTCTCTGGAAGTACCCCAGAAATAAATTACATAGCTCTGTAGGCATTTCGTATGAAGTAAGCTTAATTGATCCATTTCGTATGAAGTACTCATACTAGAATCTTCTCGCACCACAAAATTTACACTTTGGGACAAGTTTGGAGCAACATATTCGGTTTGTAGTTGACCAATGTGAAGATGAACTCTTCTATTTAGTCCAACCCCTGAATGTTATGGAAATGGTTCGAAGTGAATTTGCACTTGAAAGGAAGAGACGAAATACTATTCTAACTTGAGACCGAAGCAAACCTCTGTTTGTTACATTCTCCGAACCAACACCACATCGTTCATTAGATGTACCTGATGTGGATACTAATAAAGAAACAATTATGAATTACATAAGTAAACGGTTTACAAAATTTTAATAAAACAATATGGTTCTTATACTAGCCTGTTTCAAAGACGGAAAAAGGACCAAACAAACCTTTTCTTTGGCAGAAGTGGCAGGTAACATACTAACTTCATATTAGCAACTAATAAACAAGCATGAAACATGTTTAGTTTAAACTGATTGTGTTTAAACAGAAAAAACAGAAGTTTAATTTGCTAACCTTCTTTTGAGGTAAGAGCAGAGTCTCTTATTATGGGAACACTCTCCCTTTGAAACGATGATTTACTCAAAGATGTTGATTTGACGGAGTTATATGTATACAATACAATCGGAGAAGCCCGATTTTAAGACTTCTACAGCATTTCGAGCCTCGACCTCAACTATATCGGAGCGGAATCTGAAGTTCAACCCCGAGGTTCGAGTTTTGGCATCGAGGGGGCATATCGAGGGTTCACGACCCCGAAGCAGTGTAGATCGAAGACCATCATGGAAAGGCGGAAAACTCCCAAAAGACACATGGTTAAAGCTGACCAAGTACGCAAAATAGTACAAGCCCGTACCTTGTCACTTTTTAAGACACATGATATTCAATACAAGAACAAGAACATTCTCTGCTCTCTAACTTAAACATTCTCTACAATTGTTTCACTGATTTATTGCCTTTCATTTATTGTGTTCATTAGTTGTTCTTCATTTATTACTCGTTATTAATCACAAATAGGCCATCTTCGAGGCATTCAATACTGCTATATCATTCTCGACAGCCCCTTTTCAAGCTCTTAAGCTCGACCTCGAGGCCCATTCCGACCATGCTCGGACCCCGTCTCTCCGCTGCTCGGTTTGCATAATATCATTACCCTTCGCTCTTATTTTGTTTTCTCACCTAGCATCTACTGCCTAAACAACTGGTATTAAAATAGATCACGTATTTTTAGAACCACAAAATCAAATATAATTGTAATTACCATTTTCAAGGTAAACAGTTTGGCGCCCACCGTGGGGCTAAAAATAATAGTGATTGTTTTAGTGCTGGTTTTCAAAAAACACAAGTTATTCTTTACACTTTTTCTTGTCCAAGAATCTTCAATTTTAGGTCAGATAATGTCTAACTCAGTAAAAGCACATGAAAACAACGGTCCTGAGGATCACAGAGAGAATGTCGCAGCTACTTCAGGTGTCGGTGTACCATCGCAGAACCTGGAAGGGGCACCCGTGCAAATCCCCGTCGATGAAGGCTCACGCAACGCTCAACATGTCGATGTGATCTCTCATACGGACGGAAGTGTGCGTGAAGGAGACCAGCATGAAAAGCAGGGAGCCCCTACTCAAAGGGAAAAGGAAGTTAGCCTTCATGTCATTTTTGAGATGGTGCAAGCACAATAGGTGGCTATTGCTCAGCTACAAAGCCATCAGAGAACCCCAAGCACAGCACTACCAGAAACGGCTCCTTGAGTCGAACAGGCACCAGAAAGGTCGAGCAATAATGGGTTAGCAGCCGACCCCGACATTATGAAGATGCTCAAGGACCTCACAAAGAGGATTGAATCGGACGAAAAGAAGATAGAAGCTAATGATAAAAAAGTGGAGACCTATAACTAGAGGGTCGATCAGATCCCGGGCGCACCCCCAATTCTGAAAGGTGTAGATTCGAAAATGTTCGTACAAAAGCCATTTCCATCAAGTGCAGCCCCGAAGCCCATCTTGAAAAAATTCAGAATGCCCGATCTTCTGAAGTACAATGGGACCTCGGACCCCAATGAGCACATTACAGCTTACACTTGTGCTGTGACAGGGAACGACCTAAAAGATGACGAGATTGAATCCATCTTATTGAAAAATTTTGGAGAAACACTATGCAAAGGGGCCATGATGTGGTATCATAACCTGCCCCCGAACTCGATAGATTCGTTTGCCATGATGGCAGACTCTAGCACATGTTGGTGCCATCAAGGTCGCCACGAGGAAGTCCGATGTCTTCAAAATCAAGCAAAGAGAGAAGGAGATGCTAAGGGAATTCGTGTCCTGCTTCTAGCTGGAAAGGATGGAATTACCACCGATATCCGATGATTGGGCAGTACAAGCCTTCACCCAGGGCTTGAATGAGCGAAGCTCGATAGCCTCAAAGTAGTTGAAACAGAACTTGATCGAGTATCCCGATGTAGTTTGGGCGGATGTACACAACAGGTATCAGTCGAAGATCAGAGTCGAGGATGACCAATTGGAGGCCCCCTCGAGCTCGGTGTATCCAAGCATGATCTTAGCAAAGGAATCGAGGCTCCCAGAAAGAGAGCTGAGGCCAAGCAAAGAAAGGTATCAACCGTACATAGAAAATCGGAGAAATATCCCGAGACGTAACATACCTCGAAGTGACCAAAGGATGGACCGAGGACAGAATCCTCGGGGACTCGTGAACAAAGCAGGATTAAATAGGCACACAGGATTGGTAGAGGCACCCCGACTATCTAAGTACAACTTCAACATTGACGTTTCAAACATCGTATCGGCCATAGCTAGAATCAAGGACACCAGGTGGCCGAGACCCGTACTATCAGATCCTTCGCAAAGGAACCCGAACTTGATATGTGAATATCACGGTACCCACGGTCATAGGACCAAAGATTGCAGACAACTTCGAGAAGAGGTGGCCCGAGTGATTAGCAAAGGGCACCTTCGAGAGTTCCTCATTGACCGAGCTAAAAACCAATTTTAGGAAAGAGAGGCGAACAGGAAAAATGAAACAGGAGAACCACGACACGTCATCCACATGATTATTGGAGGAGTCGACATCCCTTAAGGACCCGTTTTCAGGCAAACATCACTAGGGAAAAATGAACTCGGAGCTACACACTTGAAGATGCCCTTTCATTCAGCGAAGAGGACATCGAGACCTTGTCTTGACCTCAGAATGATGCACTAGTAATTTCTTTTCTTTTGAATAAATTTCAGGTTAAACGTGTTCTCGTGGATCCAGGTAGCTCGGCCAATATAATTAGGTCGAGAATGGTAGAGAAACTCGGGTTGCTCAACCAGATCGTGCCCACCTCCCGTGTCCTCCACGGATTCAACATGGCGAGCGAAACAACCAAAGGGGAAATCATCCTCCCAGTCAGCGTGGCCGGTACAATTCAAAACACCAAGTTTCATATCATCGAAGGTGACATGAGATACAACGCCTTGCTCGGAAGGCCATGGATACACAGCATCAGGGCGGTACCATCGACTCTCCACCAGATGTTGAAATTCCCAACTAAATATGGCATAAAAATGGTATATGGTGAGCAACACGCGACAAAGGAAATGTTCGCAGTGCATGGCACGAAATCGGCGCCCATATACTCCACCTCGGAGGGGTCAGAAGATAAACAGGTCCCCGAGGATGATGAAGATGACTTCCTCACCCCTCGAACCTTCGTTGCCCCCGAAGAGTCAGACGTAACCAAATCAATGGTCGAGGATCTGGAGCAAGTTGTTTTGATGGAACACCTCCCAGATCGAAAGGTATACCTGGGAACGGGATTAACCCCCGAACTCCGAAAAAAACTTATTCAATTTCTTATTAAAAACGTTGATTGCTTTGCTTGGTCCCACCCTGATGCTGGAAATAGCCACCCATCGACTAAGCGTAGACCCCAGGTTCAAACTGGTGAACCAAAAAAGGAGGCCTCAGTCCATGGTAAAGCATGCGTTCGTCAAAGACGAGGTAACAAAACCCTTCAAAATAGGGTCCATCGGGGAAGTAAAATATCCCGAATGGTTAGTCAATTCAGTAGTGGTTCCCAAAAAGGGGTACAAGTTAAGAATGTGCATAGATTATAAGGACTTAAATAAAGCATTCCCTAAAGATTCATTCACGTTGCCCAACATTGATCAATTGATTGATGCCACGGCTGGCCACGAGATCCTCACCTTTTTCGACGCCTACTCCGGGTATAATCAAATTCAAATGAACCTTGAGGATAGGGAAAAAACTTTGTTCCTCACGAAGTATGGCACACACTGCTACAATGTAATGCCATTTGGGCTAAAAAAATGCAGGGCCACGTACCAGCGCCTAGTTAATAAGATGTTCGAACATCAAATAGGTAAATCCATGGAAGTTTATATTGATGATATGCTAGTTAAGTCCCTGCAGAGGACCATTTGACTCATTTGCAGGAAACTTTTGACATCCTTAGAAGCTACAACATGAAGATCAACCCCGAGAAATGAGCCTTCGGCGTAGGTTCGGGAAAATTTTTAGGCTTCATGGTATCAAACAGGGGGATTGAGATCAACCCTGACAAAATCAAGGCCATCGAAGAAATCACGATGGTAAACAATGTGAAGGCCGTACAGCGGCTAACCTGGCGGATAGCGGCGTTAGGCCGATTCATCTCGAGATCATCAGATCGGAGTCATCACTTTATCTCCTTACTCAAAATTAAAAACAACTTTGAGTGGACCTCGGAGTGCCAACACGCCTTGGAGGAGTTAAGCAGTATCTCTCGAGCCTGCCTTTGCTCCACACCCCGAAGGAAGACGAAACACTATATTTGTACTTAGCAGTGTCCGAGGTAGCGGTAAGTGGCGTGTTGATTCGAGATGAGCAAGGTACGCAATTCCCCGTCTACTATGTGAGTCGAACCCTGGGAGATATTGAAACTAGGTATCCACATTTAGAAAATTAGCTCTTGCATTAATAAGTGCATCTCGAAAATTGAAGCATTATTTTCAATGTCACCGTATATGTGTTCTAACGACATATCCCCTTCAAAATATATTTCATAAACACGAATTGTCAGGCCGACTGGCCAAGTGGGCCATCGAGATAGGGAGATAAGATATCGAGTATTAGCCCCGAACGACTATCAAGGCCCAAATTTTGGCGGATTTCGTGGCCGACTTTACGCCCGCCCTTGTGCCCGAGGTAGAAAAATAACTTCTACTAAAGGCGGGCACATCATCAGGGTATGGAACTTATTCACCGTGGTTCCTCGAACGTGAAAGGATCCGGACTCGGTATAGTTATGAATCCACCTACGGGTAGCATGATTAGACAATCTATAAAAACTGCAAAACTGACTAAAAACGAAGCCGAGTATGAGGCTATGATTACATTTCTGGTAGTAAATCAGGCAAATGGGAGTTTCAAGGTACGAGAGGACAGGATGCAGCGATAACTGGACAAACTTCAAGAGCCTTTGCGTCGCTTCAAAGAATGGACTCTGGTCCACATACCACGAGAGCAAAACAACGAGGCCGATGCACTGGCAAACCTAGGATCATCTACTGATGAGGATGACATACTTCCCGGGGCTCTTGTTCAACTATCCAAATCAGTGATTAAAGAAGTCCATGCCGAAATCAACTCCACCAGCCTGACATGGGATTGGAGAAATAAGTACATCGATTATTTGGGAAGTGGGAAGCTACCCACGGACCTGAAAGAATCAAGGGCCCTTCGATCCAGAGTAGATCGATTTTCTCTCGACGAGAATAGAACTCTGTACAGAAGAAACTTTGATGGGCCCCTAGCAGTATGCTTGGGGCCGGGAGACACTGACTATGTACTCCGAGCAATCCACAAGGGCACCTGCGGAAACCACTTCGGTGCCGACTCCTTAATTCGAAAGGTGATCAGAGCAGGTTACTATCAGGACAACATGAAAGGGACACCAAAGAGTTCGTCCGAAAATACGACAAGTATCAAAGATTTGCACCAATGATCCACCAACCTGGTGAACAACTACATTCAGTCTTGTCCCCATGGTCGTTCATGAAATGGGGAATGGACATCGTCGCCCCCTACCAACGGCGCCAGGTAAAGCTAGATTTATTCTATTTACAACTGACTACTTCTCGAAATGGGTGGAAGCACATGCCTATGAGAAGATAAGAGAAAAATAAGTCATCGACTTCATCTGGGATCACATCATGTGCCAATTTGGGATCCCCTCCGAGATAACATGTGATAACGGGAAGCAGTTCATCAGAGGCAAAGTAACACGGTTTTTTGAAGATCACAAAATCAAAAAGATCCTGTCAACACCCTACCACCCGTATCAAATGGTCATGCCGAGTCCACAAATAAGACCATCATTCAAACTTGAAAAGGAAGTTAGAAAATGCAAAAGGAAAGTGGAGAGAAACGCTGCCCGAGGTGCTATGGGCATATCGGACGACCTCTAAATCAAGCACAGGAGAGACGTCGTTCTCTTTTGTATACGAGTCCGAAGCTTTGATACCGGTCGAGGTCGGAGAGCCAAGTGCTAGATTCCGAAATGCCACCGAAGACTCAAACAACGAAGCTATGACTACAGCCCTCGAACTATTATATGAAAAACGAGATGCCGCACTGGTCCGGATGGTCGCCCAAAAACAAAGGATCGAAAAGTACTATAACAGGAGAACGAACCTCCGACATTTCGGAGTCGGGGACCTAGTCCTAAGAAAATTCACCCTAAGCACTCGAAACCCAAATGAAGGAAAGCTGGGCCCGAGCTGGGAAGGACCGTACCGCGTCCTCGAAGTAATCGGCAAAGGGTCCTATAAATTCGGTACCATGGAAGGCGAGCAATTTCCAAACAACTGGAACATATCAATGCTCAGGCGCTACTATTGCTAGGGTATAACTTCATTCCTTTTCATTTTGTGCTTCACAATAATTTTTTTTTACAGGTGTCCGATGGAAGACACCGTAATACCCTTCAACTTGAAGACCTTGGGTTTGAAAAACATGCGTTACGCTCTTGTTCCGTCGTGTCAGATTTTATCCCAAACGGGTTTTACTGATAAGGTTTTTAACGAGGCAACACATGCATGCTACCTGAGGGGAACTCAACAAGTATTCGAGGCTTCTCTTCAATCTACCTCAAATACTGAGGGGAATCGCCCCCGGGAAATCACCCCCTCGAGGAACTGAAATATGCCAAAAAGGGTCTCGATAGGAGAATGATCAACCGAACCAAACAGTCGAATGAACCGTGTCCACATAGAATAATCGAACCCTCGACGGCAAGAACATGTATACTTGTACCGAGTAATTGAAAGAGAGTCTTCTATCATCAAAACACTTCGCCCTTCAAAGAAGTTTGCTATTTTTGCAAGAAACGACCCCATGGCTAGAAACTTCCTGAACACTCGGGGACTGACACCAAAAACTTGAGGCCGTAAGACCTGAGGGCAGGTAACTTCGAGCTCATAAGCCCTCCATGGGGCATCAATGTAAGCCCTCCGTGAGGCAATATCAACAACACGAGCCCTCGATGAGGCAATATCGTATCCATAAGACCTCAACAAGGCGTGCTCAAGCTTGCAAGCCCTCAACGAGGCAACATCGAATTTGTAAGACCTTAAAAAGGCATAACCGCAACTCGGGGATTGTCCTCGACAGCCATCCCACCGAGTCATCAAAAACTCGAGCCCGTAAGACCTTAGGACAGGTAACCTCGAGCTCATAAGCCCTCCATGAGGCATCAATATAAGCCCTCCATGAGGCATCAATATAAGCCCTCTATGAGGAAATATCAACAACACGAGCCCTTCATGAGGCTATGTCAACAAATCTATAAGACCTCAAGCAAGGAACGTACAAATTTGTAAGACCTTAAAAAGGCATAATCCTGATATCAAAGTCAAGGCTATATATTCGAACTTGTAAGAAACCTAAAAAGATATACCCTCAATGTAGACGCCGAGGCTGTCTCATTCGAGCACTAAAAGGCTACGGCCAAATACAATGACCACCGCCATAAGGCTCCGTCCAAACTAACGCGACTCAGAGACGTCCGACCGTCGCCACAAAATCACAGGCCTCCAATTACTTCGAAAGTACTTTGAAAAGAACCGGTTAAGGTCGTACCGACCCAATGCGTAAGAGCCCAAGTCGCCAGCCATATCGAAGGTCGTACCGACCCGGTGCGTAAGAGCCTAAGCGCCAACCTAAAGAGCCTCAGGGCCGATTTAAATAACCTAAGGTTCGATGAGCTCGAGTCGAAACGCGACTCAAAGACTAATCCCTAAACGGTTAACTAAAAAAGCGCCTAAGGTCCAATGCGTAAGAGCCCAAGTCGCCAGCCATATCGAAGGTCGTACCGACCCGATAAGTAAGAGCCTAAGCGTAGCCTAAAGAGCCTCAAGGCCGATTTAAATAACCTAAGGGTCGATGAGCTCGAGTCGAAACCTGACTCGAAGACTGAGCCCTAAACGGTTAACTAAAAAGCGCCTAAGGGCCAATGAGTAAGAGCCCAAGTCGCCAGCCATATCGAAGGTCATACCGACCCGATGCGTAAGAGCCTTAGCTCCAGCCTAAAGAGCCTCAAGGCCGATTTAAATAACCTAAGGGTCGATGAGCTCGAGTAGAAACCCGACTCGAAGACTGAGCCCTAAACGGTTAACTAAATAAGTGCCTAAGGGCCAATGTGTAAGAGCCCAAGTCGCCAACCATATCGAAGGTCGTACCAACCCGATGCGTAAGAGCCTAACTGCAAGCCTAAAAAGCCTCAGGGACGATTTAAATAACCTAAAGGTCGATGAGCTCGAGTCGAAACCCAACTCGAAGACTGATCCCTAAACGGTTAACTAAAAAAACGCCTAAGGGCCAATGCGTAAAATCCTAAGCGCCAGCCATATCAAAGGTCGTACCGACCCAACACGTAGGAGCCTACGGGCCAGTCTAAAAAGCCTCAAGGCCAATTTATAACCCCAAGGGTTTCATTTTTAAGTCCCGTGTATCAGACCAATCATCGACAGACATCAGAGCCTATTCCAAGAAACTAGAAAAGAAACAAGGAATAACGAAATATCTTTTACATATGATAGGGGTTCGCAAAGCATATTTACAAAGCTCAAAGTCGGAGCCCTTGCACAGGGAAAAAGAATAAATGAAAACATATTCTACAGCTGGGGTGTGCCTTCAATGGCTCCCTCGGAGGTTATGATTTCAGCAGCTCGACCTTCGGCCCCCAGGTCTGCCTCTTCCCCCTCGGGGACTTCATCCTCATCTTCATCATCTTCAGAGCCAATACTCGAGTCATCTTCGGAAGCAAGCAGTGCCTCTGATTCCTTTTCTAGGGTCTTCACCCTCTTGATCTCAGCAGGAAAATCGAGGCCCCCTGCATGACTATCCTCGAAAGCATGCCTCCGAGACTTTAATCGAGCATGCTCCAGGACTCGGGCATGTTTAAGCTCGGCCTCCTCAGCTGCTTTCCTGGCCTGAGTAGTGGCAGCATCGACTTTATATGAGGCTATGAGCACATCAACTTCAGCCTTAATTGAAGATAGCACAGTGACCAATTCAGCATAGAGGTCCTTATATTTGCTACTTTCAGCCCTTGCATTCCGGAGGCAATGCTCAATTGAGGTTAATTTCCCTTGGAGGACGTCTCTCTCAGAGGTTATCTCGTTCACACACTGCCTAAATCCAAGGATCTCAGCATCCATGGCTCTGAATCCTTCCCACATCAAGGCATCCTTCTCCTTAAGCTGTGAAGATCAGCCCGATAAGGGTTAAGTACTGATATCAAGAATAAATCAAAGCTTTTTCGCCTGAAAGAAGGAGAGTCAAAGAAATGATAATCAAAGCTCGAAACAATCTACGAAGAAATTACTTGTTTGCAAAGCCTTTCAGCTTCCTCGAAAATAAGCGAGGCATTAAGTTCGGGATTCTTCTCGGCCATACTAAAGAGCCTCTCAACTACGTCCTTCCCTCTGAGGGGTGCGCCCGCATCGAAAGATTCTTTATTTTGGGCATCCCGCATCTCCCTCGGCGAAAATTCTGACACCGGTGGAGAGTCACCTAAATCAATAACCCCGGCTAGATCAATCGGGGCCTTCGGCTCGTAGCTAGGGACTCATCTACCGAATGCCCTTCGGCCTGGAGAATGTTTCTGCTGGAAATTGGATCGGGGATATCATCCGATCTACCCTCGAAAACCTTTTCGGCCCCAGGTAGGATGGCATCATCGACTTCTGATTTAGAAGTCCTCGGCTCAACGGTCAACGAATCAGCAAAGGTAGAAGTAGTTACGCTTCCACTTCCCTCGGGCGATATCGGGAAATCTTTTTTCTCGTCTAAGGCCGCAGAGTTGGCCTTAGACCTTTGCACTATAGCCCTCTTTGGTTCCAAAGGCTCGGTCGACGATTCCCTCTTTCTCTTCTTCTCTTCATTTGGTTTTGGGATATCTGCTTCCCCAGGTAATGCTTCTCTCATCAAAGAGGCCTCCCTAGGCCTGCATAAACACAGAACATAAGAAGTCGGAATGTATCCAAGGGAAGATCCCCACCATGATTTTTAGCTTCCCATCGACCCTTGGCCAGGTCGTGCCATACGCACTCGGCATACGGGCAGGTAGAATCAAGCTGGCGAACCCAGCTCGAGAGATCCTTAACCGCATCGGGATACCACGCAACAGCTGCATCGTCAAAGGGAATTAGTTCGAGGGAAAATTGGCACGAAGGAAAATTAAAGTATTAACTTACGATTTGTATTCCATTCCTTTGGGAACGACATCCTTTCGAATGGAATCAAATCCGAGGTCCTAACTCGAACAAAGCATCTCATCCACCCCCTGTCCTTGCCTTCATCGGTGCAAGCAAAGAAAGCCTTTGAGGCCCGACGTTGAAGTTTAATCAGACCACCCCGATAGAGTCGGGGACTGTACATTCTAATCAGGTAGTCAAGAGTGAAAGGAATCCCCTCGACCATATTTGCAAAATGCCTAATCATGTAAACAGTACGCCAAAACGATGGGTGAATCTAGCCGAATGTCACTTGATATCGCTTGCAGAAATCGAGAACGACGGGGTCTATCGACGGCGGAGACGGCCCTACCGGGCCTAGGGTAAATGGATAGGTGTATACACTGAGGAAGTTGATTTTATGGGTTGTTATGGCTTCCTCCCGAGAGGGAATCTCCACTTGCACTCCATCCCCCCAGCGGCAGACGGCCTTCACTTTCTCAATGTTTGTTATTAGGCTAACATGTCGGGATATGGGTTCACACCGCCCCGGCTTTGAGGAAGGTTTATCGACCTTGAAATCAGAGGTCGTTTCGCAGGATCCGGGGATGCACTCCTCGAGATTTGGGGGAACAATTTCCTTACCCGTAGAGGAACGTGAAGATGAGGAGGCTTTATCATCTCATGGAATAGTTTTGGAGGCTTTCGTCATTCCTGCTGAAAGGTTTCGAAGGAAACGAGGGGGAGCTGATCAGAAAAGGGATACAAGAAAGAAGAAATGAGAGATCTTTTTAGAAAAGGCTAGAAGAAGTAGTGAAAGGAGAGGGATAGGAGAAGGAGTATTTATAGGGGTCAACCGCGCGCGTTAAGGAAAGCCAAAAGGCAGCCAACCGACGTAATAAATTCGAATCTTTTCAAAGACTGTGCGAATTTGGCTTTTGAAGCATCTCTCCAATCATGTATGTCGCTTACGCAGCATGACTGACAAAATAATGAAGGCATTGAAAAGTTGGTGAATTCAAATCGTTTCTTGTCTTTTCATTCCAAGAAACGCGTGGACTATCTGTATACGGTAAAACCGGGAAAACCCGATTTTAAGGCTTCTACTGTATTCTGAGCTTCGACCTCAACTGTATCGGAGCGAAATCTGAAGTTCAACCCCGAGGTGCACTCCTCAAGGAAGAATTCCGAGGGATCGATACACCTCGAGTCAGGACAAAAATCGAAGAGCCGGATTTTACGATCATTACGGCGCTCAGAAGGCTCGAAGGTTCGAGTTTTGGCATCGAGTGGGAATATCGAGGGTTCTCGACCCCGAAGCAATGTAGATCGAAGACCATCATGGAAAGGCAGGAAAATCCCAAAAGGCACGTGGTTAAAGCTAACCAAGTACGCAAAATAGTACAAACCCGTACCGTGGCATTAAATGGTTGTACCAGTCATCTCTCTTTTGTAATAATTACACATGTACTATGTTGAGATTCCCCCTCATATATAAAGGGGACCATGTCACTTTGTAAGACACATGATATTTAATACAAGAACAAGAACATTCTCTGTTCTCTAACTCAAACATTCTCTACAATTGTTTCACTGATTTATTGTCTTTCATTTATTGTGTTCATTAGTTGTTCTTCATTTATTACTCGTTATTAATCACAAATAGGCCATCTTCGAGGCTTTCAATACTGTTATATCATTCTCGACAGCCCCTTGTCAAGCTCTTAAGCTCGACCTCGAGGCCCATTCCGACCAAGCTCGAGACCCCGTCTCGTCGCTGCTCGGTTTGCATAATCTCATTACCCTTCGCTCTTATTTCGTTTTTTCACTTCGCACCTAGCATCTACTGTCTAAACAACTGGAAGATCACGTATTTTTAGAATCACAAAATCAAATATAATTGTAATTACCATTTTCAAGGTAAACATTATCCACGGTAGGACGATATTTCTTTGTATTTTTTACGGTGATTGAGTTTCATTTCAGCACTTCTATCTGCCAGACATGGACTTTTGTCCTTAACGTGTTGTAGGCACACCTTTTTTCATCCCCATACATATTCTTTCGAGCAATGTAAGCAGTTTTACAAATTACATCTTCACTCCAAAAAGATATCAGCTGAAAGGCAAAATTTAATAGTTGTCCCGAAGTTTTCAATTAGCTTACCTCATAAAGGTGGAGTAGTCAGACATGTAATTGGGAATACCTACAAATAGTGTGCATCAATCATTAAAGCAAAACAGGTAAAGGCTTAGACAGTGTATAAACCAGGTTTTTCGTTAAAAATTGGAAATTCGACAACTCATAGCCTTCAAGCTTATTTCACTCCGCCCAAACCTGAAAGTCAGTGATCATCTCACATGCAAGACTCTTCAATTTCACTTTGATAATTGTAAATTAGTATTTCTTATATTAGATTCATTTTTTTTTAAAACTTTTGAAATAACTACAGGAGAAAAAGCTGATTCACTGAATAATTTTCTCAAACACCTACAGGTAGAGGCTGAAACCAAAAATGCAGAAGCTATGCAGGCAGATAGAGAGACAATGGAAATAATACAGTATAAACTGAACTCACCCCGAAGTGATCAAATGCAAATTGGCAACAACAAAACTTGAAGAGCAGAGCGAAATTAACTAGAAAGATGGAAGAGAGTGAACAGAATGAAAATTGTATGCAAAAGAAAGGAAAAATCTCTTATTGCCCACCCTTTACCCCAAGGCGAAAACACCAGGTGGCCTCAGGCGTGTGAGCCAGCACATCGAGCAAGAGCAGTTTGGTAAAGCTGATATAATCTTTAAGAAAGAACGATAAAGGAAAATTATACCCCAAGGCAAGCAGGCATGTTCATAGGGTGCTGCCTGCTGACTCCCTATTATAGAATTAGAAATGTTCAAATGCTAACTCATTTTGGACCTTTCCCTCGTGCAGAACAGTAAGAATCCAACTGGGCCACATAATATTAGTAATATTACTTCCTCCGCTTCGTAGTTTGACTCGGTAAGAAATTTAAGAGGAAAAAAAGACTTTTGAAATTACCTTAGAAGTGTAAGGGGTAAAAACTTTGTAGGTTCATAATATTTGTATAACTATAAAAACTTCTCTATAAGGTTAAATGGATAAAATAAAAAGTTTAAAGTTAAAGTCTTTTTAAAAATAAAAATGTGTTATCCTTTTTTAAAACAGGCTATTAAGAAATGTGTGTCGTATAAATTGAAACGGATGAAGTAATTGCTATGATAATCATTTGGACTCAAGTTGGGAAAATCTTAAATATCAATCTTATAAAAACATTCTCACTTGGAGATAGATAGTTTGTGGGTAATTCTTCAGTAATTACCAGGGAAGAAGAAACTTGGCTATAAAGGCCTTTTGAAGAAGATGAAGTTCTGTAGACCATCAAGCAACGGGAATAAAGCACAAGGTCCGGGGTGGGGTTTTCATCGGATCCTATCGGAGATGTTAAGAGTATTATCAAAGATGATATAATGAAGGCCCTGGATCATTTCCCCTACAAGGAAAATTTTGAAAAAAAAGTTCAAATGCCACCTAAATTGCTCTACTTCCATAAAAAATGCAGTTGTTGAATTGAGAGATTTTAGGCCTATAAGTCTAATTAGAAGCTTCTACAAGATCATCTCAAAGCTATTAACAGAGAGACTAAAAAGGGTGAATTCACAAAATGGAGGATAAGTCACAAATAACATTTATTAAAAGAAGACTATGGATGCATGCAAATGAATGTCTTGATTCTAGATTGAAAGATAAAAGTTTGAAAATTGTCCAAATGGAAATATCTAACTTGCACAGAACTCCCGAAATATTTTTGTGCAAGTTAGATATAAAGAAGGTATATAACCATGTTAACTGGAATGTCTAGTTAGATATGGGGTTTGGCAGAAAATGGATCAATCGGGTATCATTTTGTATGAGCACTATTAGGTATTATATCTGGTAAGATGGAACACACCTTCTGACTAAGAAGGATCGTGGGTTGAGTATCAAGAATCTCAGGTGACAGAACAGAACCTTACTGATGAAATGGCTATGGAGATTCAACAAAGAGGTAGACGGTTTATGGGTGACGTAATCAAAAGCAAGTTTGACTTAAAAGGTAATGGTGCACGAGAGCTGTCAAAACTAGCATGTAGTGTCTGTATAGAGGGGATCCCCGTGGCCTTTGTTTATGAACAGAACAAGGATGACAATTGGTAATGGCAGGACCTCTTTTTGGTAGGATAATTGGTCAGGTCATGGGCCCTTAAGGATGTATTCCCCGATTTTTTTACCTTAACCACTAATTCATCATTACTTTAGCAAATTGCAGTGACAATGCAAGCTGGAATATAAGCTTCAGGAGGAATTTAATGACTGGGAGTTACCTAAGGCTATTGAAATTATTGGTCCTTTGGAAAACTTTCTGATGTTTTGACCCCAAGCACGGCAATAAAAGGTTTTCATCATGTTACATAGCCGTTACAAGAGTGGGAAACCAGATTGAAGCATGGACATGAAAGCAAATAATGGAAATCAAAAGCATTATACAAGATTGCTTGTTTCACATGGATAGTTAGCAAACAAGTATGTCTCACACGTGAAAACCTACAGAAAGAACGTTTATTCGATGCAGCATGTGCTTTTTCATGTGAAAGCAGGCTGAAACCGATAGTCACTTATTTTTGCACTGTCCCACTCGGTTGTGGAGTTTTTCCTTCAATGTTACTGGAAGACAACGGGTTTACTGTTTACCTCGAAAATACGAGTAATAATTAAATTTGATTTGTGGTTTTAAAGATACGTGATTCAGTTCAATACCAATTAATATACAAGAAGTATAAGATAATAAAGAAAAGAATAAGTGAACCAAACCAGTGTTGCTTAAGCAGTGTCAACCTCGAGCTTAATGACTTCGAGGTAAATCAAGAACAGTAAAGCAAGAAGGAAAGTTTAAAGGACAGTTCTGATGAATAATGAGCGAAAAGTAGAGAGTATATTCTTTGCCAATGATTAGATAGGTCTTTACCAATGATTGGGGTCCCCTTTATATAGGAGGGGAAACCTTAAATAAGGTACATTACTATTTATAGTAAATAATCCTATTGGGGACAACTGTGTAACCACCTAGTACGAATTTGTACTAATTCGTACAAATCAGTTCCGGAATTTACACCTTGATCTTCGTGCCATTGAGAAATTCCCGCTCATTTTGGTACGGACTCATAACGACACTATTTCGAGGTAGATCATGTTCAACCCTCGATTTGATCCCCGAAGTATACACTTTTTAGCTAGACTTGACTCTGACTTCGATTCATTCGAACTCAGGCTCGGGGTACTAACTTGGAGTCCGAAATCGGGCTCCCCTGATTTCGACCGTATACAGATAGTCCCCGCATTTTTTAGAATGAAATGACAAGAAACGATTTGAATCTTCGAATTTCTAAAATCCCCGATAGTGACATCATGCCTATGACGTAAGTGTTGAAGATACCAAAACATCCCATCGGTTCGCTTCTCCAAAATATTAAACGCATGTTAGTGCCGGTCGGCCACTAGCATCACTGAACAATCGTCGACTTTCTCTATATATATTCGGTTATCTTCCTCATTAAGGACTTTCGCCTTTACTTCCAACCCCTCATTTCTCTCTAACTTCTTCGCTTCCGCCACCAACTCCTCTACCTTATCAACCCTAAAACCGCCAAGACTTACTTCCTTCTTCATCTAAAATCGATGGCAAAAACTTCCAAATCCGTTCCTCAAAAAGAAGGAGCTTCCTCTTCTTCCTCTCGTCCAGTTGGCGGCAAACCGCCGGCGCTCCATGAGATTGTATCGGGCGGTTGTTCCTTAAAAAAGGACTTTACGGTCGAGAATCCTCCCGATGTCCCTGGCCGTCGTGATCATGCTTCGAGGTACAAATGTTCGATTACGAGAAAACACCTCGACGCTGTGAGAAGAGAGTGCGGCTGGGAAGAGAAGGTCGTGGTACAGATCCCTTATCGTGAAGAAGAAATCACTGCTTACGTAAAGGGGTTCTTAAGTGTGTACACTTATCCCTTTACGTGGGTCCTCTCGACCCAATCGTGCTCGAGTTTTGCAGAAGATACAAAGTCACCCTGGGCCATATTCATCCGTCCTTTTGGCGGATAGTAATAATGCTGAGGTTCTTTGTGGACAAGGCCGAGGGGCTCGAGTTTACCTTTATCCATCTCACCCGCTTATACCGACCTCAGCTTTTTCCAGGTTTGATCATACTTCAACGCCGATCGACCAAATCCTTCTTTGCCAGCAATGACGAAGACAGATATCGAGGTTGGATGAGCCGGTTCATCCGGGTGAGGACCATCGACGTCATTCCCGAGGAGCACATGTCGTTCCCCGAGAAATGGAACTTTGAACGTGAGTGCAACCCTTTTCCTTAGTTTTTTTCATAGTTTTTGCTAAGCTTTGCGTAATATTCTTTTCCTTTTTCCGCAATTGTCCCGTGGATGCCCAATGCAATCCTCGACCTTGAAGACTGGGTTCGTAAACTAGCCGCCACCTTGTCGTACGACAAACGCAAGTGGCGAGACTTGTCGAAGGGCATGCGGGAATAAAAATATCACGGTTTGTGTTTCGATATTCTCTTTCTTACTAAGAAGGCTTCTCTTCTTAGGACTTAACTTTATTGCAGGCATTGGAGAGTTTTCTGAGATGAGGCTGCCCCCTCCCGGGGTAAATATTGAATCTCCACTTTCAAAGCCAAAAAAGGACAATAAGAGGAAAAGGCCTTCGAAGTCCGAGGATATCCCAAACAAGGCAGAGCCTGCTCGGAGGCACAAGAAGGGTGTCATTATTAATGTGGACATAGACTATATTCATAAACTTATGGATGATCAAGGCGATGAGGTGGAGGGTTCGTCTTTGGTGGCCCGAGCCAGAAAATCCACCAAGGATGCCAAACCTGTTGATACCGAAGCCCTTATCCGCGAAGAAGGGACTTCGAAAGAGAAGAAGGACGAGAGCCCGCATCGCCTAATATTGTGGTTGTTTCCCAATCTTCGGTGACACTCAAAAAGGAACAAATTTTGGAGCTCCTGTGCCTGATCAGAGCGCCTCAGGGGATCTCCCCGAGGTCGTGACAGCAGGACATTCCCCATTGCTTCCCGCCTATTCCGAGGATGCTATTAGGGATGCTCGGAACCTGAAGACGCCCGAGTTAGGTGGAGTCCCAAGTGAAGACGACCCTTTCCAGGGTAACTTTTCCGGGGTCGATGGAATCGATCTTGCTGATGCAACCTCGACCTTTGAAGAGGACCAACGCCTTTTATCTAGTGTAAGTTCTTGTAACGTTGCAATTTCCTTAATGTTACAATTTCCTCCTTTGCTTAACTGATCATTCCTTTCTTCTTTGTAGGCATTCAACAAATTTAAGGCCGAGCTAAGTCAATGTGAGGCCGAGCTGCACAAGTCGTTGGGCGAAGAGAAAGCCCTAAGACTCCTATGCGATAAAAAGGAGGAAGAGCTGAAAAACCTTCGGCCGAAGTTAGCCAAGGCTCGTGAATACGAGGATGAACTGGAGAAGCAGGTAACCATTGTTTTGAAAGAATACGGGCTTCCTCTTCCGTCTTCAGAGGCTAACACTTCAATGTCTCAGCTATAGCAGAAGGTGGAGATGCTGGAGCGGCTTCGAGGTGAGGTCAACCAGGTCAACACCGAGTGCAATAAATGGAAAGAGAAGATAAAGAAACTGCACTGTCGAGAGTATCTGCCATCGAGATCCAGCTTCGGAATGCCCAAGAGAGCAGTTCGATCTAGGCTGACAGAATTATTGAGCTCGAGGCCGAAGCCAAGAAGATACAGATCACGGCTGACAAAACTATTGTCGTGTATTTGAAGGATACCGCAGCTGATCAAAATGGAGCTGAGAGAAGTTCCTGCTCGGGAAAAGAGTAGTAATGACTACGCCTGGTGCCTATCTCGGAGGGAAACTCTCGAGGAGATCCATGCTAGGGGCTTCGATCTCTTCGAAGAGATAAAATAGGCTAAGGCAGATGAAGCTGATGCCAAATTCGTTCTCACCTCTGACGATGATTATGATGTTAAAGAGGACCAAGGTGGGTCTCGAGGTGAAGAGGAGATCGAAGGAGAGGCTACTCCGGGGGAAGAGGCTGGCCTCGAGGGAGAGATAGATCCGAGAGAAGACACTTGCCCGGTGGGGATGCCCTTCCTCCCCCCCCCCCTCTCCCGATGTAGATAGGAACTTTTTTCTATTTTTTTGTACTCTTCTCTTTTTTTTTGTTTTGTTGAACTCCTTTATAACACCCTTTGTATATATAAAAAAGAGGAGTTTCCTTGATTGTTTTCTTAGTCTTCAATTTTCTGCAAAGTTTTCTTTGTTTTTGTTGTATGCAGAATTGACTTTTGATGTTATATCTTTTAATAATTGGGTAAGCATCGGCTCAAATTCGGGGTAAGATAAACCCTTAGGTTTATTTATAGAATACCTCTTAAGGTTTTATCCCCGAGCTAAGCTTTAAGTCGATTTGACGCAAGCTCGGGGTGATGGGACTCTTGAGTCCGAGCTGAGTGAGATTAAGGTCTCGAACTCCATATGCTTCGGCCCTTATGCTCTTTAATATTGGCCCTTAGAATATTTAGGTAGGGCCAATTCAGCCTCTAAAGCGGCTATAAGTTTTCCCTCTTTTCGGCTAAAAGACTTAGTGAAAATTTTGGTATGCCTTAGCATGTGTTTTTTGTACCCGTTGGGTTTTTCGAAGGTTTAATCGATTGGAACCTCGTTTGTAATTTGTTGAGTAGAGATAATTGACTACATTTTGAGGTTTTTTCGAAGGTTGATGTTATCGAAGCCTCTACAATCGAGGTCTAGTTTTATCAAAGCCTTTTATCATTTGCTTTCGCCAAGGGTAGCCTGATTTAACCGGTTTTTCAAAGTGTTTGAAGGTCTTTAATTTTATGGAAGAAGTCGGACGTCTCCGAGCCGCATTATACATGCCATAGCCTTTTCATGTGACCGTAGTCTTTAATATGGTCGTAGCCTTCGGGTATGTCTCTTGGACTTGTTTCCCAATAACCTTTAGAACTTGTTCGAAAGGTTAGTCCCCGAGTATGGTGGCCTTGGCCTTTATATCGAGCGGATGCCTCTTAATGGTCTTATGGGTTCGAGTTTTCGATGATTCGTATGTGTTGACTATCGATGACACCACTTGGCCGATCGGCCCGACAGCTCGTGCTTATGCAAGATATTTCGAAGTGGGTATGTAGTCAACACACATATGGGGTGACATTGAAAATATGGTTTTAGTTTTCTAGATGCGCTTATTAGCGCAAGTGCTAACTTTTCTAAATGTGGATACCTGGTTTTAGCATCTCCTAAAGTTCGACTTACATAATAAACAAGAAATTGTGTACCTTGTTCTTCTCGAACTAGCACACCACTTACCGCTACCTTGGATACGGCCAAGTATAAATAAAGTTTCTCACCTTCCTTTGGAGTGTGAAGTAGGGGCGGGCTCGAAAAGTACCGCTTTAACTCCTCCAACGCTAGCTGACATTCCGGAGTCCATGCGAAGTCATTCTTCTTTTTGAGTAGGGAGAAAAATTGGTGACTTCGATCCGATGACCTCGAAATAAATCGGCCTAGAGCAGCTATCCGTCCGGTTAGCCGTTGTATGACCTTCACACTATCCATGACGGTGATTTCTTCGATGGCTTTAATTTTTTCGGGGTTGATCTCTATCCCCCTGTTCGATACCATGAACCCCAAGAACTTTCCCGAGCCAACTCCAAAAGCACATTTCTCGGGGTTGAGTTTCATGTTATATTTTCTTAAGATCTCGAACATTGCCTGCAAATGAGTCAAATGGTCCTCTGCGCGCAGGGGCTTAACTAGCATGTCATCAATATAAACTTCCATAGATTTGCTTATTTTTTGTTCGAACATCTTATTAACTAAGTGTTGGTATGCAGCCCATGCATTTTTTAGCCCGAAGGGCATTACATTGTAGCAATATGTTCCATACTTCATGATGAACGAAGTCTTTTCCTGGTCCTTTGGGTTCATTTGAATTTGATTGTACCCGTAGTAGGCATCGAGAAAAGTAAGAATCTCGTGACCGGCCGTAGTGTCGATCAAACAATCGATGTTAGGCAGTGGGAAAGAGTCTTTAGGGTATGCCTTATTCAAATTTTTGTAGTCTACACACATTCTAAGTTTGTTTCCCTTTTTAGGGACTACTACTATATTAGCTAGCCACTCGGGGTATTTTACTTCCCTAATGGACCCTATTTTGAGAAGTTTAGTTGCCTCGTCCTTTATGAATGCGTGCTTCACCTCGGACTGGGGTCTTCTCTTTTGCTTCACCGGTTTAAATATGGGATCGACACTCAATCGATGGGTGGTTATCTTCGGTGGGATCCCTGTCATATCTAAGTGGGACCAAGCAAAGAAATCAATGTTATCAATAAGGAATTGAATGAGTTTTTTCTGAGTTCGGGGGTTAATCCTGTTACCAGGTATACCTTCCGTTCCGGCAGATGCTCGATCAATATCACCTGCTCTAGTTCCTTGATTATGAACTTCGTCGCATTTGATTCTTCGGGGGCGACGAAAGCTCGAGGGGTGAGGAAGTCCTCTTCTTCATCTTCAATCATCTGTTCCTCGGGCTCAGTTGAGGATATAAACTGTGATTTCTATTTAGCTACCTGCTTGGCCTTGATGCTTGAATTTTCCGATGTAGAGGGCGTTGATACTGGTGTTAAGTCATGGACTGCAAACATCTCCTTTGCTGCGTGTTGCTCTACATACACCGTCTTTACTCCATCTGGCACTGCCCTCATGCTATGTATCCACGGCCTTCCAATCAAAGCACTATATCTCATATCACCTTCGATGACATGAAACTCCGTATCCTGTATAGTCCCGGCCACGTTCACTGGGAGGATGATTTCCCCCTTCGTTGTTTTGCTTGCCATGTTGAAGCCATTCAAGACTCGCGATGAAGGTATGATTTGGTCAAGCAGCCCGAGCTGCTATACGACCCTCGACCTGATTATGTTCGTCGAGCTACCTGGATCCACAAGAACACGTTTAACTTGAACTTTATTTAAAAGAATAGAAATTACTAGTGCATCGTTGTGGCTGAGATAGGCCCTCAGCGTCTTCTTCATTTAATGTAAGGATGTCCTCGGGCATGTAGTACCGAGTCCACTTCTCCCTTGTGATTGACACTTTGGTGCGTTTGAACACGGGTCCCTGCGGGACGTCGACTCCGCCGATGATCATATGAATAACATGTTGAGTCACTTCTGGTTCATTCTTTCTATGGGCATATCTTTCCTTGATATGGTTCTTGGCTCTGTCGCTAAGGAATTCCTGAAGATGCCCTCATTAAATAATCGAGCTACATCCTCTCTCAATTGTCTGCAATTCTCGGTCCTGTGCCCATGTGTACAGTGATACTTACACATCAAGTTGGGATTCCTCTGAGAAGGATCAGTTTGTATGGGTTTAGGCCATCAGGTATCCCTAATCCTTCTAATGGCTGAAACGATCCTCGAGGCATCGATGCTAAAATTGTACTCTGATAATCGAGGTGCCTCCGCCGGTCCTGAATGCCTATCAAACTTAGTCTTACTCATGAGTTCCCGAGAATTCTGCCCTCAACCTACTCTTCGATCATTCCGAGGTACATTACGCCTCAAAATGTTCCTTCTCTCTTCGACATATGGTTGATACCTATATTTGTTCGGTCTTGGATCACTGTCTGCGTCTCTCGAATCTTTTGTTGTCGATCATCTTGGATAAACCGAATCCGAGAGGGCTCTCAGCTGGTCATCCTCGACCCTGATCTTTGACTGATATCGGTTATGCACATCCTCCCAGGTCACGTCGGAGTACTCAATCAAGTTTTGTTTTAACTGTCTCGACGCTATCGAGCTCTGCTCATTTAGCCCCTAAGTGAAAGCTTGAACAACCTAGTCGTCGGAGATTGGTGGTAACTTCATTCGTTCCATTTGAAACCGGCATAGGAACTCCCTTAACATCTCGTTGTTCCTTTGTTTAATTTTGAAGATGTCTTATTTCCTTGTTGCGACTTTTATAGCTCCAGCATGTACAAAACAAATGAATCCGCCAACATGGCGAATGAATCGATAGAGTTCGGGAGCAGGTTGTGGTACCAAATCATCACACCTTTGGACAGTTTCTGCAAATTTTTTCAGTAGAACGGACTCGATCTCGTCGTCCTCCAGGTCGTTTCCTTTTATACCACAAGTATATGTAGTGATGTGTTCATTGGGGTTGGTGGTCCCATTGTATTTGGATATGTCGGCATGCAAAACCTCTTTGGAATAGGCTTCGAGGCCGCACTCAGGGGGAAAGGTTTTTGCACAAACTTTTTAGAATCCAGTCGTTTCAAAATCAGAGGCGCTCCCGGTATTTGGTCAACCCTCGACTTGTACGTTTCCACCTTTTTATCATTATCCTCAATCCTTTTCTCTCCTGACTCGATCCTCTTCGTGAGTTCTTCGAGCATTTTCATGATTGTGGGGTCAGCCCCCGATCCATTATTACTCGACCTCTCCGGGATTGGTTCAGCACGGTGCGTAGTTTCCGGTTCCGCCACGCTCGGAGTCTTTTGCTGACTTTGCAACTGAATCATAGCAATCTATTGCGCTTGTAACATTTCGAAAATCACTTGGAGACTGACCTCTCCATCTCATCGACCCTGTGTTCTTTGGCCACTAGGTTGAACCTCTCTGTATGCTTCCTCTGACGTCAGTGCCTAAGTCGATGTCTAAAGCAATGTGTGAACCAACATCGACTGGATTAGGAACTAGCCCTACCCCAGGGTCAAGTGGTGGTACACTGGCCCCTGAAGTTGCTACATTGTCATTTTCCCCATGGGATCCGAGACCGTCATTACCATGTAATGGGGTGTTTGCTGAGTTCGACATGTTTTAGCCTGAAAACAAAGAATCTTAGACAAGAAAAAGTGTGAAGAATAACGTGTGTTTTCAGAAAATTGGCACTGAAATAATCACTATTATCTTTAGCCCCACAGTGGGCGCCAAACTGTTTACCTCGAAAATACGAGTAACAATTAAATTTGATTTGTGGTTTTAAAGATACGTGATTCAGTTCAATACCAATTAATAGACAAGAAGTATAAGATAATAATGAAAAGAATAAGTGAACCAAACTAGTGTTTCTTAAGCAGTGTCGACCTTGAGCTTAATGACTTCGAGGTAAATCAAGAACAGTAAAGCAAGAAGGAAAGTTTAAAGGATAGTTCTGATGAACAATGAGCGAAAAGTAGAGAGTACATTCTTTGTCAATGATTAAATAGGTCTTTACAAATGATTGGGGTCCCCTTTATATAGGAGGGGAAACCCTAAATAAGGTATATTACTATTTACAGTAAAGAATCCTATTGGGGACAGCTATGTAACCACCTAGTACGGATTTGTACTAATTCGTACAAATCAGTTCCGGAATTTACGCCTTGATCTTCGTGCCATTGAGAAATTCCCGCTCATTTTGGTACAGACTCATAACGGCACTATTTCGAGGTAGATCATGTTCAGCCCTCGATTTGATCCCCGAATTATACACTTTTTAGCTAGACTTGACTCCGACTTCGATTCATTCGAGCTCGGACTCGGGGTACTAACTTGGACTCCGAAATCGGGCTCCCGTGATCTCGACCGTATACAATGCCAAAACAAACTGATGAGCTGTTCAAGTGTTGTAGCAGAAAAGACCTGGCTAGGAGAAAGAAGAACCTGTGGAACACTATACCAGCTGTTGTTTGGTGGACTGTTCGCAAAATATATATCATGATGCGAATGGCGCCCTACTGTTAAGGTTGTCAATGCAACCTCTAGTAAGAGTGAAGGATACAAACTAATACATCCAGTGTTTGTCTTGTTTAGACCAAGCGAACAGAAAAATAGTCTATCAGATAATTTTCTAGAATAACTAGGCTGTAATTTGCAATTTCTCTTTCTTTTTCTTTGAAAAAATGAGTATTCCTATTGTAATTCTTGATCTACAAAGATTTATGAAGGATGATATCTTAACATATTTTATGTGGAACTTTTGAATTCATAATGACCAAAATTAGGTAAGGGTAACCCTAATCTTTTTCCAAGTGAAAACCACAGGGTAAGTTATACAGATCTTCAATAGTTTCCAGATTGTATGAAATTCACACAAAACATTATTGATTTTGAACATTTTACTCAATAAGCAAATTAAATAAGGCATAGATAGTGCAAACTTCAAATCTAAAGACATCCACGGAAAAATAGCTCAGAAAGAAAGTGCTTTCTCTGCTCAAATAGAATATTATTAGTGTAGGGTCTGAAAGAGTACCGCTAAATCGACAGACTACATTGATGACTTTAACAGTTAGGTGCTGCCAATTAAGGAACGTGGAATAAGCCATAGAGACCTTTTCACTTTTGAAAAATAAGAGCTTTAACCAAACAGATATTCAAGTAATGTAAGTGGGTAATGAATAGTAAATGTTTGAGGATTCTTGGTTAGAAAGAATTGATATTGTGTGTACGGATTTAATTGAATTTATACATGATTTTAAGGACACGTGATTTTACTAGGTACAAACTAGAAAAATATGTAAATTTATATTGAAATTGACTGTAAATAAAAAATAAAGCAAACAAAATGAGATGTATAGCTTTGGCTCTTGAGCTAGGTCACCCTCGAACCAAATGAATATTCTACTAAAAAATATGAACAAAGTAACTGAGTATTGAGAGCTTAAGAGAAAGATAGTATATTGCTTTGTATTGCGTGAATATGATGGTTTTATAAATGATCTGACCCTCTTTATATAATAGGGGAGCCCTACTTATACTACAACTCTAAATATAGTAGGAAATCCCATGATTGGCTAATTACTCAGCCTCGTCTTGATGCGTGCCGAGATTTTCACCATGATCCTCGCTCGATTACAGATATTTCGGCTTACCGTTACATGACTAGGTAAACTTTTATCGGTCTTGCTCGATCTTTATTTTACTTGGTCTCGATCTTGGCCGATCTCGACCTTGATCAGTCTCTGGATTACGAGCTCAGCAATCTAACTCTGCACTATGGCTCGATATAACACGAGGCCGAACCTTGACCTATCATGATCCAACCCCGATCAGTCATAAGAAGGGTAGGCTCGTTCTGACCGTATACAGATAGTCCCCTCATTTCTCAGAAAGAAGGTGATGAGAAACAACATGAATTCCTGAACTCCATCTCGATGGGTAATGACATCATTGACGAGCCCGATCATGACGTAAGCAACAAAACGTCCCGTCAGTCTAGTTACCAAGGCATTAAATGCCTGTCAGTTGCTGGTCGGCCACAACCGGTTCTGAACCGTCGCCTCCATCCTATAAGAACCTCAACCCGTCCTCATTCAAACTTTTATAATCAACGCCTTTTTTGCTCTTGCTTCCAAAAAATCCCTTCATAATTTCCATACCCAAATTTCATGAACTCTAATCAACCGCATATCATCCTAACTCTTCCTTCTCTTCTTCATTAATGGCTAAGACTTCTAAAATCGTGCCGGAAAAAGAGGTTGCTTCTTCATCACGGCCCCCCGGTGATGAGGCTGCGGCGGAGCCCCACCCTGGGGAATTCGTTCCAACAGGGTGCCCAACCACTACCGACTTCAAAATTGAGAAGACCCCTCTGTGCAGGGCCGATGCGAAACGGTCTCGAGGTATATTTGCACCATTACCAAAGACATCCTCAAAAGGTCAAAGATGAGTGTAATTGGGTGAACAAGGATGTGGTAGTTCCTTCTCATGAGGAATCAATTACCACTCACGTGGAGGGGTATCTAAGTGTTTACACTTACCCCTTCACGTTTAGTCCCTTAGACCCGTCATCGTCACCTTCTGTAAAAGATACAATGTCACACTAGGACAAATACACCCTTCATTCTGGAGAATAGTCATTCTCCTCCATTTCTTCACGAGCAAAATTGTTCACCCTCGATCACCTTATGCGCCTTTACAGTCGACGACTCTACCGAGGAGGATTGATTAAGCTGGCCTACCGGGCTAGTAGAGCATCGTTCTCCAGCATAGACGAGTCTCAAGATCGAGGTTGGATGGGCCGATTTGTCCGAATAAGGACTTCAGATCTGATCCCCGTTGAAGACATGCCGTTCTCTGAGAAGTGGAACATGAAATGTAAGTATACTTCACCTTGAATGTTCAATTCGTTGTTTTACTTTCTATCTTCTCTGCCCATCTATGTTTTGGTGTTGCAGCTGTGGCCCAGATGCCGGACCCGATTCCAGAACTGAAGCAATGGGTCGAAGACTTAGTGTCACAGAGACCCTACTCCAAACGTGCCTGGATGGAGTTGTCAAAGGGTCGACGTGAGGCTCATAATCATGATAAGTTTCTACCCTGACTTGGTTATTATGATGGACTTTTCTCGAACTCACTTATCTTTTTCTCTTTTGCAGGTCTCGAGAAATATGTTGCAATGAGACCCCCTTCGAGTGATGAAGAAGTCCTTCCCCAGTCATCAGCTCCAAAGCAGGCCAAGGAGAAAAAGAGAAAAAGGGCTCCGAGTCCCTTGGGCTCGGAAAAGAAAAAACCAGCGAGGAAGCCCCGTAAGCCCAAGATGGATGCAGGTGTTACGTCCTCGGACTCAATCTGCCGATTAAGGGATGAGTCTGAAGAATAAGAATACAACTCTAAATTAGTGACCCGTGTGTGGGATACTGCTTCAGTACAAAATCCCTCAGAACCGGAGGTGATTGATGAGGGAGCTTCAGTCGAGGTCCCTAAATCAGAAAGAGTAAAGGCCACCCCGTCCCAATCTAAGTCGGTGGAGAGAGAGAGACTGGTGGCGAGGCTTCTCGAGCAGTGGAAGAGGTTCGAGCTCGGGGTGGTCGATATTTCGGGATCCCCTCGGATTTCGGATACTATGATCCATGAGGCAAACATGCTAGAAAGTACTGTTATGATGGGCTTCAGGGGGCGACCAATATCCATGGCTTCTTCGACGAGATCGAATCTGCTGCCTCCGAGGATGTCACTGGATTCGGTGAATTATCGATTCTGAAGAAGATATCATCATCATGCGTTACTGGATCATCATCGTTCCCGAGACTAATAGACCAATTCCCGGCCCCAAGTGCTAACCCAGGCCGCATGCGGAATATAGTTCTTAATGTCCTGGAGGATGCTCGAGTCTTCTCTCCCCCTGTTGGGATTGCTAGCTATCTGAGAGGCTTGGTGATCGAGGAGGACAAAGTCGTGATGAATGCGGTGGGGGCCATTTTCCTGTTTAATGAGGCTCAACACGCCTTGAATCGGGTAACTTCGAAAGTCTCTTCCTTATTACTTTCAAACTTAGAATTGTAAGTTATTCTAACATCTTCTTCCTTAATGTCAGGCTTCGGTGTTGCATCATGAAGCCTTCCTCAGAATTTGAGAGGAGTGCGAGGCTGAGGTTCGGGGCATCACCAAGAAAAGTGATACTTATAGGCTTCTTAGTGAGAGGCTTCAAGTTGATTTGGTTGCGGCTCAAGATAAGCACACCGATATAGGCGAGTAGGTATTCTGAGTACTTCACGATAGTGAAGATGAGTTGGAGATAACGACTAACGATCCTATTATGCAGGTCCGGCAAAGGCTCGAACAGATCGGACCGCTCTAAAAGCAGGTGGATGAGAAATGGGTCGAGGCTGAAGCATTCAAGAAGAACATGGATATCCTAGTCTCGAAAAAGGATACCATCCAAGCACAATTAGATTCGACCGAGTCTCAGCTCCAAGCCGTAAAAGAGAAAGCCTCGGTGCAAGCCGAGAAGATTAAGGAGCTTCAGTCTCAGCTGGATTTGGCCCTTTCTGATAAAGAAAGCTTAGACAACAAGCTCGAAGCAGCCAAATCTGAGGTGGCCGCGGCCGGCATCAAAGCTGATGAAAAAGTGGCCTAGTTTAAGGCCGATGTCGAGGCCATCCAGGTCAAGGCTAAGAGAAGATAGATCATGCAAAATGAAAAGCTCGGAGGGAAGCCCTCGAGGACACTCAAGCCCAGGGTTTCGATATAATGGGTGAGGTCAAGAATGCGCAAGCAGAAGAAACCTGGCCCCAAAGCTGGCCTTTCCTCAGGAAGACTCCGATAGCCTAAGTGTATCCGAAGATGGGAAGACCCCGAGGATGGAGATGTGACGTCTGATGGAGACCAAGCCACTTAGGACTTAGTATTTTTTTGTTCTTCTTTTTGCACTTTTTCTGAGACCGTTTGGCCATTATAATTTTTTTTTGGACTAAGCCGATTTGGCCCTTGTAAAGAAAATCATTCTATATTAAGGCTTTCTTTTCCATTCCGGCTCTTAAGTTTTTCCTTTGTTTTGTTACTTGTAATAACAAAGGTTGAAATACCTTAGCATGAGACGATAAGGTTGTGTTTGAACAACCCTTGCATTTATTAGAGTTTTTGGGGCTCGATATTATTGAAGCTTTACTCGATGATGTCTTAAATTTGTGACTTTGCCGAGGGTAGCCTTTTAGAACGGTTTGTGAAAGCATTTTTTCTTTTTTGAAGGCCCATTTCCTTACGGATTTTGGACGTCTTCGAGATCTGCCCATTGGGCTCATTTTCTCATTTTGTCCGGGATAATAGTCCTCGAGTGGGGTGGTCGCGGCCTCTAGAAATCGGGGAGTTGCCTATTAGGTCTTTTTTTCCCCGAGGCTCGATAGCTTGGGCTGTTTGAGTTGGAAGGCAGTCCTCGAGTGAGGGAGTGGTCGTTCGTATTCCGATTAAGTATTTCCCTTAGGCTCGTTATTTTCGGGAGTACGAAACTCTTTTAGAGAGGAATTTTTTTTTAAACATCAGATAGTTGTGAGGAAAGTAATTCTCTTTATTCTTGATCAAAATAGTCATACATGTGTACATGTGGGCACGATTCATTCTGACCATTTGGCCCTTACAATAAATCATATCCATCGAGACCCTCTTTTTATGAAGTAGTTTCCTTGCTAGAGTAAATATTTGAAGATAATGCATATTCGGGAGTAGTCCCCCAGTATTCGAGGTTGATTGCAAAGGAACCTCGGATATTGTTGAATTGATCTTCGATGTCGATTCGTAATCGGGCTTGATTCTAAGTTAGCACGATTCATTGTAGCCTCGTTAAAAACCTCACCGAAAAATCTATTTGGGACAAAACCAGTCTAAGGGAAAAAGAGTGCAACACGTGCTTTCAGACCTAAAGACTTCATTCCGTTGGTTGAAAAATCCATCGTCGATTCTGGTTGACCACCTGCAAGTGTTAGTCTGAAATAAAAATGAAAATATAAAGGGGTCGTACCTTAGCAATAATATCATTTTGGGTGTGATATGTTCCAATTCCTCGTCAGTTGTTCCCCACTCATGGTTCTGAGCTTGTAGGACCCTTTCCGGTGACCTCAAGAATCTGGTACGATCCTTCCCAATTTGGATCCAATTTTCCTTCGTTCGGATTTCGAGTGTTGAGAGTGACTTTCCTTAGCACTAAGTCCTCGATGCTGAGATATCGAAGATTGGCTCTTCGATTGTAGTATCTCTCGATCCGTTGTTTTTGGGCGGCCAATCGGACGAGGGCGGCTTCACGTCTTTCATCCAATGATTCTAGGCTCGTATTCATGGTCTCGTTATTTGAATCTTCTATTGCATATTGAAAACTGAAACTAGGTTCTCTAACCTCGATCGGTATTAGAGCATTGACCCCTACTAATAAGAATGGGGTAGCTCCGGCACTATAATTTGATATTTGCGGTATGCCCAAAGAACCTTGGGTAGAATTTCCTTCCACTTTCCTTTAGCATCGGTTAGCCTCTTCGTAAGATTTTGGATGATGGTTTTGTTGGTCGATTCGGCTTGTCCATTCCCGCTGGGAAGATTAGGTGTTGATAGGATTCTTTTGATCTTGTGATCCTCAAGAACTTTAGTCTCCTTGCTGCTGATGAACTACTTTCCATTATCTCACACAATTTCGAAAGGCATCCCAAATCGACATATGATGTGGTCCCAAATGAAGTCTATGACTTCCTTCTCCCTAACTTTCTCGAAAGTCTGCGCTTCAAACAACTTAGAGAAATAACCAGTCATAAATAAAATAAATTGAGCTTTACCTGAGGCACATGGAAGAGGGCCAACAATATCCATTCCCCACTTCATGAACGGCCACGGGGACAAGACCAAACAGAGTAGTTCCCCGGGTTGGTGAATCATCGGTGCATGTCTTTGGCACTTATCGCATTTCCGAACAAACTCTTTCACATCTTTCTCCATGTCGACTCCGAACATATTCAGTATCTCCTGGTCCCAGACATATTTCTAACGGACCATCGAACATCCTTCTGAACAAAGTTTCGTCTTTGGTCAAGGTAAATCATGTTGCCTTTGTGTGCAGGGCTCTCGATCTTTAGGATATGAGGGAAGCTTCCCGTTCTTCAAATACTCTATGTATTTGTTTCTCCAATCCTAGGTCAAACTTGTGGAGTTTATCTCGGTGTGGCCTTCTTTGACTACTGACCTCACGAGTTGTACGACAGCCCCCAAATTGAGTTCATTGTCTTTGAACGATGACCCTAGATTTGCGAGGGCATCGGCTTCACTATTCTAATCTCGAGTCAAGTATTGCAAAGTCCATTCCTTGAATCGGTGTGGAGTTACTTGTAGCTTATCCAGGTATCTCTACATTCATTCTTCTCGAACTTCAAAGGTTCCATTAACCTGATTCACAACGAAGAGGGAGTTGCAGTTGGCTTTGATCACCTCCGCTCCCAAGCCTTTGGCTAGTTTGAGACCTGCAATCATGGCCTCATATTCGGCCTCGTTGATAGTCAATTTTATAGTTCTAATAGATTGTCTAACCACGTTACCTGTGGGTGGTTTTAGCACGATTCCGAGTCCGGACCCCTTTGCGTTCGAAGCACCATCCATAAAGAGGGTCCAGATTCCCAAAGATGTACCTGAGTTCACTAATAGTTCTCTTTCAACCTCGGGCACTAGGGCCGACGTGAAGTAAGCCACGAAGTATGCCTAGATTCGAGACTTGATGGTTGTTCGGGGTCGATATTCAATATTTTACCTGCTAATTTTTGCGACCCATTTGGCCAATAGTCCCGAAAGCTCGGGATCATGCAAAATATTTTGAATTGGATAAGTTGTTACAACACATATGGGATGACATCGAATGTATGGTTTTAGTTTCCTACAGGCGCTTATCAAAGCGAGCGCCAATTTTTCTAGATAGGGATACCTAGTTTCGACCTCACCTAAGGTCCGACTAACATAAAAGATAGGGAATTGCGTACCTCGTTCTTCTCGGACCAGGACTCCACTTACTGTTATCTCCGATACTGCCAGATACAAGTAAAGCTATTTGTCTGCCCTCGGCCTGTGAAGCAGCGGCGGGCTTGCTAAGTACCGTTTAAGCTCCTCCAAGTCCTTTTGGAATTCCATAGTCCATGTGAAGTTATTCTTCTTCTTCAGCAACGAGAAGAATCGATATCTCTAATTGGAGGACCTCGAGATGAATCACCCCAAGGCGGCTATGCGCCCCGTTAACCTCTGCATGACCTTTACGTTGTCTACTACCATGATGTCCTCGATAGCTTTGATTTTGTCAGGATTGATATCGGTTCCTCGATTGGATACCATGAAGCCAAAAAATTTTCCAGAGGTCTTAAGCTTCATGTTGTATTTCTTCAGAATACTGAAAATTTCCTGCAAATGCTTCAAATGGTCCTCTTCTCGCAGGGACTTAACTAGCATGTCATCAATATAAACTTCCATATATTTCCCTATTTATTCTTCGAACATCCTCTTTACTAGGCGTTGATAAGTTGCACCAATATTTTTTAATCCAAATGGCATTACATTATAACAATAGGTACCATGCTTAGTGATGAACGAGGTCTTTTCCTAATCATCCGGGTTCATTTGTATTTGGTTGTACCCAGAATAGGCATCGAGAATACTAAGGGTCTCGTGGCCGGCCGTGGCATCGATCATGCGATCGATGTTAGGAAAAGGAAAAGAATCCTTGGGGCATGCTTTGTTTAGAGCAATGTAATCTACACACATTCTAAGTTTGTTTCCCTTTGTAGGGACTACCACTACCTTTACTAACCATTCGGGGATATTTTATTTCTCGGATGAACCCTATTTTAAGAAGTTTGGTTACCTCGTCTTTGATGAAAGCATGTTTGACCTCAGACTGGGGACTTCTATTTTGCTTCATCAGATAGAACTTCCAGTCCAGGCTTAGTCTATGGGTGGTACTTTCTGGTGGGATCCCTATCATATCGAGATGGGACCAAGAAAAGCAATCCATATTAGTTTTAAGGAATTAAATAAATTTTCTCCTGAGCTCAGGAGTTAACCCTATGCCCATGTATACCTTTATTTTCGGCTGATGTTCGGCCAGTATGACTTATTCCAGCTCTTTGGCTGTTGACTTAGTGGCATCGAAATCATCAGGGACTATGAAGGATTGAGGGACCCCATAATCATCGTCCTCATCAGTCCCCTACTTCTCTGGCTGGGTCTGTTGATACCTAATTTTTCCCTCATATTTTTTTCAATTTTATATATATATATATATATATATATATATATATATATATATATATATATATATAATTTTAAAATAGTGCATATGCATCATCATTTGATTTACAAGCGTGAACAAGTATTTTGCATAATTTTCTATAATTTTTAAAGGCTTTAAATCAATTTATTTCTGCATTTTTAGTATATAAATGTCCATATATTTATTTTAGAAATTATTTTTATGATGATTTTATCATCTAAACTTATCATTTACACTCATATTAGGTTTCAAATGTTTTAGTGCATTTATTATAATTACGTTTGTGTCATGACCCAAACCGATGGTCCGCGACGAGTGCCTGAGTCCTACCTGTCAAACACCCCTAAGCATGCGTCCAAGATATAAACCTGATTAACGTCTGTTGAATTACGTGAATAATGTACTTGAAGGAAACCTGCTCCAAAGGCATAAATACGTATATGTGTAACATACGTAGGGTGAGCCGACAAGGCTGCTATAGACAACTATATACCTCAAAACTGGAAGTCGGCAAAGTCACATACTATCCAACTAGACATACTTTCTACAAACCTCTAATAAAAATATAACTGTACAAATATGGGACTGANAGAGGGACAGTCAGCTTGCCTACCTGCACCTGCGGGCATGAAACGCAGGCCCCGTGAAATAGGGAGTCAGTACGGAAAATTTACTGAGTATGTAAGGATGAAAATCAGTACGTAAATGACATAGGTGAAACATGGAATAAAGAAATCCATCTGTAAATCTGAATAACTTTGTAAATTCTAAAATATACATAATGTCATGCATGTGCATATAAATGTCGTGTCATTCATAGGTATGGGTGTACATAATATTATCAAGCCACTGAGGATATCCCATCATATCGTCTCGGCCAATGTGGGCAACATCATCAACATATACTAACTGATTAGGTAGTGGTGCGTATATAACGCCATAACCTTTTTCCATATCCCATATACATATAGATACATATATACGCGTATATAACGCCATCTGGTCATAGGTCAATGTACATGTATAAATGAATGAAATGCATGAAAAATATGTAATAATCTCAATATTCCTTTCGGATAAACTTGTTCAACTGCGTATTATTTTGAGACCCATGAATAGAAGATATAATAATATGTCACATGGGGAATCAAAAACAAAGAGACCCCTAGTATTTCTATGAATAGAGTTGTGTATGAAAGCTATGCGTTTGCTCGTTTCTTCGGTATAACTTGGACCATTCCAAAAAGAAAGAAGGGATAGCCTTAACATACCTGGAGTAGGGAAAACTCCGTATAATATTCTTGGCGAAGATTGCATCGTACTCTTTTGTAACCGCAAATTTTTGATGGAATTACGCTTCTGTTCCTTGAATTATTTTGAACGAAATAAAGCTTATGTTTCTGTGAAGTATTTTGAACTAAAATGAAGCTTTTGTTCTCTGAAGTATCTTGAATTAGAAAAAATGGAACATGTTTCTTGTTTTATAATTTTGAACGTTTTTTTGGTTCTTTTGTCCAAATGGAATGGACAAGATTCANTGAATGTTTTAGTTGTTCCAAGATAAGACACCTATATATGGAATGACTTAAGAGTCATTCCTTTATTTGTGTCCTTCTACCATGTTACTTTTCTTGGGGGGGGGGGGTTAATCTTATCTCACTTTTTAAATAATTAACTAGGTAATGTCCCGCTACCTGATAATTAATCAATTACCGGCATAATTAAAAATTATCTCAATTTACTTAAAATTCTACTTATTTTTAATATACTTTATACATCATATTATCACGGCCATATGGTACCTTGTATGGTACTAGTTCATAAATATCGGGTAGTATCGCTCGACCTGTATTTTATCCCAAATTGGCCATTTTCAACAAAACTCATTTTCTTTAATTCGTGTACCCTTTATCCTTCATGACACTTATTTATCGCTTGCTATGAATAGCGTAAATACGTTAACCTCAAGATGATCTCATCCCCGATTCTATGTCAATAAACTTAAGATGAAATTTTTCACGTACGAAAATGCGAGATGTAACAGTTTGCATATTTAGGGCTACAATTGCACACTTTTGCAATAATAGCCTATACATGCTTATAATTACTTTATTTATGAAAAAAATAACTTTTTTTATATTTTTATAATAATAAATAATTGTTTTTATCTATTTTTATGCACAAATACTATTTTTATTATTTATCTATTATTTTTACAAATTATTTATTGGTTAAATTTGGGTATTTAAAATCTGGCCCCAATTTTTAATTGATTTCGGACCTAAAACTACCTAGACCAACACAATATACCTAAGCCCAATACCCTGGCCCAACTACCCTTACCCGTTTAATAACCCAACCCAGTCCGCTCAAATCCCAATGATAAACGGCTCACAGACAACCACCCCATTTCCTTATATCTCCATCCCCAAACCCTAACCCTCATTTCCCTAATCTAGCCGCCTCTGTTTCCCCCTGTGATGAACCCTAATTCTGTTTTCTCACTAAAACCCCCCCCAAAATTCCATTCCTAATGGGATTCTTTCCCCATTTACCTACCATCTCGAGATATTTCCCTTATTTGGTGTTGTGTTACGGAATAAGTTAAGTACTTGCCTAAATATGGCAAGTACCCCACTTTGATTCTGTCCAAATCAGTATTTACCCCCTTGAATCTGGAATACCGTGAGGTCAAATGTGTTATTTTGTACTGATTCTCTCGTACCTTGCTCATTCGTACTTAACCCTAAAGGTTAGGGTTTCATATTCTTTCTAATTCAAACCTAAAATGGTTCAAACTTTGATTTTTAGCATTATTTTCGTCTATATTCACTCTATTACTTGTGAAACTGCTTATTTTTGTCGATTTCTTTTACTTACCCAAATTAGGGTTTCAGATCTTCTCTAATTGAACTAAATCCGGCTCGATACTATGTTTTCTTTTGAATAATTCCCTGTCTATGTTCATTATATGCATTATGTGATTCTTTGTCTTATGTTTCTACTGATTTTGTGTATTTTCACCTAAAATTTAGTGTTTTAATTTTACTGATTTGAGTACTTGCCTTTTGGTATTTTTTTTAGCTATTTCCATGTTCTAATTCCTGTACTATTTAAACCCTTCCCCACTCCCCTTTGAAAGGGCGAGAGGTTCTGAGTTCAAAAATCTTTTCACTACTATAACAAAACTATATGCTTCTACTTTATTGAATAATATTACTCTGTGTTTTGATTCCTGGCCGGCTGAAAGCCAGGGCCAGAAATCTCTAAGTGTTGCTTCTGTTCCGGTGATATTTGTTGCACTATTGAATTTCTTTCTTCCCTTTTTCATCTCAACTGGTGAGTTATTAGACCCTCTACCATTTCATTATGATTGTTCACTCAATGTGTTACTTCAACTAATCTATACTATCCTAATTTATTACATTGTGATTTGAAATATGCTTAAGTTTATGTTGAGATTATTAATCAGATTCTGCTCAAATTCTATGTCACGGATGAATATCTCTTGAAGTTAAGCTTGTCTGTGAACATGCTCTCATATTTTTTTCCTTTGAACAAGTTAACCATGTATAGATGTATGCATTCGGTTTATAAGTTTTTTGAACCTGTTATAATATGGCATGTTTGACTCTGTTCTTACTGTATTATGACACTTATGATAACCGCCTTAATCAGTTTTTAAATTGTCCCAATATATTGCTAATCAATGTGATCCCTAGTGTTTCCACTTAATCTAATCTAGATCTTCTATTATCACTATGAACTTGCTTATGAACTTGCCTTGTTAGCATGTGATTGAGTTTAATTCCTAAAACTTGACTAAGTATTCTTAGGTTTAAATATGTCTATTGCTTGTTTGTGCATGTTCAATATGTGATTCTGTCCTTAAGTGAATTCCCTAATCCATTCTTTGATTATCTCCTATTCCCTTACTATCTAGCCTTTCTGAATCCTCATTCTTAGCCGGCTAAAAGCCAAGGCTATTTAGGTTATGTCCTTGTCCTTCCTAGTGTGAGCACTGCTCGGGGTCCATGTGAGACCTTTGTGAACTCTGACACACTAGGACCTGGTCCCTAGTCTTTCTTTGAATTGATTCTGATCAATTTCTCTAGTGTGAGCATTGCCCTGGGTTCTTGAAGCCCTTGGGAACTGTGACACACTAGGGATTTGGGTTTTGTATGCTTAGCTTTATGGGTGAATCACTCAACAACTGGTTATTGTGTATCTATGAACATGGATTTTTGAGCTATTGTGAGTTGAAGGCCTAGCCTGCCCAGGTGTATTTGGGCATCTTGTAGACTCCCTATAGTTTTACTTACTTTGTAATTCATTTATTAAATTCTGGTCTGTAATAATGAGTTGTAATAACAATTTTGGGGTGTTAGTAAAATTGGGAAAGGTCTCTTATTTTGCAATAAAAGTTGGGTAGAAATCCTGCATATTGGTCCAACAATGTGTTATCAAATGTAATATATTAGAAATCCTGTCTACAGGTCTAACAATGTGCTATTATTTGTGTTGTATGTTTGAAATCCTGCCTATAGGTACCTAATTATGTTTTGTTCGAAATCATGTTTATAGGAAATGGTATGGTCCAATATGCATGCAAATGTCTGCTTACACGCTGTCCTGTTCAAATTGTAGAGGTCGTGCCTATAGGATCTGTCCTGTTCAAATTGTAGAGATCATGCCTATAGGATCTAAAACTGTTTTAATTATGGAATGCACACCTGAATCTGTTCAATTTTTATTTCTGCCCGCTTATTCATGAACTGTGTTGTCACCTTCATTAGAAAACATGCATATAGGATTAAAACAAATAATTCTGGATCTGTTTTTATGACATGTCACTGTTTACTATCACGTAAAACACCTAGATACCATGTTCATAGGCTTAATTGTGTTATGCTAAAATCAGTAGGAAAACGTTGTAGTTTCTAAATGTTGCATTAAGAAACTGGTTTTGCACATGACCTTCTTCTCGTTCATTCAATATCACATAGATATCCTGCCTATAGGATTCTGCAATTAATAAAAATCTGTCAGTGTTAACTAGTTTAAGCATGCATTTTATGTCTAAATGCGGAGTCAACCTTATGCCTATATTTGTTTCTATTTGAAAGTCCTAACTGTTTTGTCTATCGCTTAGTATTTTTTCTTTTAAGCAGCCTATGTTAAGGTTTAGAACCACCCTGAGATAGAGGCCCAAATTCCTTCTGGACCATAGGCATGGGACGGGTAGTGCACGCATAGGGTACGGCTTAGAATTGACTAGAGCGCCTTTGGTAAAAAACTTAAAGATAGTAATCGGGTAGCAGGAGATGATAGTCTCTACCTGGTGAATAATATGAGTAACACCCATCTTGAAGGAGTTACCAAATATTATTTATGTTGCATCGGGTGATCTTTTAGGCTAAAAAACTTAGGACCCCCCATTTCTATTAAAATAATTCTATCCTTGTCCAAATTGTTTCTTTTCTCTTAGACTAGTTCACATTATTTGAGTTCGGTCGGGACCCACCATTGTGGACCTCGAGGAGTGCCTAACACTTTCTCATCGTGGTAATTTGAGTCCTTACCTGATCATTGGTGACGCAACTAGTAAACCCGAGTCATTTACAAATAGGTGCCTTAACGCACCTTAATCCGTTACGTAGCAACTCTCTCTTTTAATAACCCTTTCTTTAAAAGAGTTGTCAATGCCGAAACCCGATTTCGCAAGAAAAAGGGTCGACTCTGCTGGGGATATCCTTAGACTCTTACCATAATGAACTTGGTCTGTGTGAATTAGTGTCCCTCGATAAGTGTGTCTTTATTATTTTATTTATGCTTGAATTCACCGTTTTATTATTTACATGCACACCCCCTTCCCTATTTTCCCTTTATATGAATTTACATACAATTCTTCGCTTAATCCTATCACAATATGCATCCCCTCCGTTATTTCCAAATCATGTTCACTGGCTTCAATCTTTATGTCTTTCCCTACCCCTTTTACCGCTTTATTATAATTTTTCTGTTATACGAAATTACTCCTTTATCGTTTTCTTTCTTTTCCTGTCTTTACATTTATTAAATATCACAACTATCGCTTTCATCCTGCAAAATACTTGACAATGTGCTGTTTTATTTTTGCATAATTACATGCTCTGCATCGTATTCTATTCGTGCGCAATTAATACCATAGCGGCACTTGGTGAGTGTCCGCGCTCTTCCTATATTACCCTATTTAATTTGGAAAGGCTTATTTGCGGTAAAATTAGTCGATTAGTGGTGCAGTCGACGGTTCTGTGCCTTTCCCTCTAAAGTTGTCCACTTGAGGGTCACGGTCTAGACTTCTAAAGAAAACCCTACTCTGATGATAATTGTGCATGCATCATGTCCAAACCTAGAATGAGTTAGAATGATGTCTGCATAATAAATCTCTAAGGCAAGCCTTGTCCAAAGTCCATCGGGATTTCCATAATCCTTAACGGGCACAATCATGATATGTGCTTTATTTGGAGAAAATGTGTCGATATGCTAATCAGTAATGTGTAAGTAGTCAAATACGGAGGGGGAGAGGGATAACTTTATTTGTTTTGCAGAAATGAGGCACGAAGTCCCCAGATTCGGCATGGTCTGAAGTATCTCACCTCTGTTGCTAGATTGGTGGTAAAATCTCTCGCTAATCAACAAAACCACGTGAAAAGAATTCTGGGAAATTTACCTTCTTTGCTGGACATTCAGCCGATCAATGTACTAATCATGGCCGCTACTATGTTCTAGGATGAAAAGAGGGTTGTTTTCCGTTTTGGTAATATATAGATGACTCCCCTTCTTGAGGAAATAGGAGGTATTGATGGGCTACCCTAGGATAGCCCTGGTCTGCTGGTACCGGAAAATCTCACTTTTAGGGGACTTCTGAAAATGATGGGTCTTAGAAAGAATGACGAGTTAGTCTGCCTGAAGAATTCCTACATACCTTTCGACTTCTTTTATGAGTGTTATGGGAACAAAACATCCTACTGTATCTATCATGATGAGTTTGCCATCACTTCTTTGGGATGGACTCATCCTCGGGTTTTTGTGTTTGTCATCTGCTTTCTGGTTATGATAGTATTCCCGATTCAAGGAGACATGATCCACACTTGTTTGGATATGGTCACCAAGACCTTATTGGAAGGAATTGAGCGACATACTTACACTGTTGTCCCAATGATCGGGGCAGAAATATACCGAGCCTTGGACCGTTGCAAGAAAGGATTCAAGCATTTCGAGGGTTGTAATCTGTTACTACAAATATGGTTGTTAGAGTATCTTCAAAGAGGAAAGTACCGCCAGGAATTTCCACGGCGACCATGGAATGACCACATCGCTTTTCACCATCCAAAAATAATGACTTTCATTCCAGACAGGTTTGCACAACCGGAAAAAATCGTGGATTGGGTGCACTTCTTTAGCAATTTGACTGATGACAAGGTCCATTGGATGTTCGAGTGGCTCCCTACTAGAGAGTTCATCATCAGGTCAAGGGATGTCCCTCACTTAGTGCTGATTGGATTGAGGGGTATCTATCCTTATGCTCCTATCAGGGTCATGAGACAGGCCTGGAGAAAACAAGTCATACCACGAGTTTCTAAGATGGTTCACTACAAAGAAGACTTTCAGGGTGATGACATTCCATTCAAGTGTGAGGCCCAACACATGTGGCATCTGAAGATTATTATGGAGAAGGATACGACCAGATCGGTATCACGCCGGTCATGTGTATGTTACATCTCGCGTTTTTCGTACGTTAAAGTTTCGTCTTCAGTTAATTGACATAGACTCGGGGATGAGATTATCTGGAGATTAGCATATTTATAACAAGCAATAAGTAGTTTCCATGAAGGAAAGGGTGCACGAATTAAAGAAAATGAGTTTCATTGAAGGTTGTCGATTTGGGATAAAATACGAGCCGAGCGTTAATACCCGATATTTATGGACTAGTATCATACAAGATACCATATGACCGTGATAGTAAGATATATAAAGTATAATTAAAATAAGTAGAATTTTAAGTAATCTGAGTCAATTCTTAATTATGCGGGTAAGTGGTTAATTACCGGGTAACGAGACATTACCTAACTACCTAATAAGTGATAAAGATTAAAGAATACCCCACCCCACCACATGTGGCAACAAGCCACTTAATGAAGAAATGACTCTCAATCTTGATAGGTGGCAACATGAAGTGTTACCAAAACACTTACATCCTAAAGATCTTTAAGACAAAACCTTACTACAAACAAGGTAGGAAAAGAAAACGTAAAAGTCATTCTTCAAAACCTTTCAGCAAATTTCTCTTCAAATGTTACAATCAGGATGAGACGCAACAATATTTTTCTTGCAAGAAATTCCTATAAAAGAAAATCCAACGAGGGTTTTTAGAGTCATAGCAACTTAAAAAATTTACGATTCTAAAGGAGTACAGTGCAATCTTTTCCAAAAATATCATACGAATTTTTCCCTACTCCAGGTATGTTAAGGCTAAGACCTTCCTTCATTTTGGCATGATCTCGTAATTACATGAGTTTAATAAAAATGCATAAAGAGAAGTCCATACTCCCGAATTTATATACATTATCTTACTCTCATAAATTACAGTATTTTTCCACTACCAATAATGAATTTTAAAAGAATTGGTGAATTGCTCCGTTTACTTACTGGAGAACCCACATCACTTTTAAAAGAGTGGAAGGAACTTTTTGAAAGACTAATAATTTCAGAACCTTTTGAAAAACTATAAAAATTACAAAATTTTATAGTTATCCACTCTATGACCCATATACACGTAGTTCCTCCAAGATATAATCTTTCCTAGCCCAGTTATATTTTATATTGTTATTGTCGTGTTATAATGTTTTTGGAACGACTTAAAGTTTCTTTCTCACTTAGTCACTATAATTAAAATTTCAGTGTCTTCATTGCACCGTCTTTGACATGAGCATATCACAAGCTATAGCTACAGAGTCTCCATTCGCTCTAAATGGCTTGACTCAAAAATAAATGATATATTCTCCTTATCGGGACTTCATATTCAATTGAGTATTTCCTTCTTCCAGTCAAGAGAGTAGAGAGTTCATATATACAGTATTTTCATTACCATCGAGCTATAATCGATGGGCAGGCCCCTATTGGGCAACCTCTGATCAGATGGTAAGTTATATACCGAGCCTACTATGGTCGAGCGCCTATGAGCGACCCAGTTGGTCGAGATATAGAGCCTAGTATGGCCGAGCGCCTATGAGCGATCCTACTACGGCAGAGCAGTTATATATATATATATATATATATATATATATATATATACAGAGCCTAATAGGGCCAAACATCTATTTTACTTACTATATTGAGAGAGTTGAGTCAGTATCAACAGTTAAACATATCATCAGATTATTTTTGACTTCCAGCTACTTGCAATTATTATATTATCAGTTCAGTTTCAGCTTTCAATACATTGCCTTACATACTTGGTACATTATTTCTTACTGACGTCCCTTTCTGGGGGCGCTGCATTTCTTGCGTGCAGGTTCAGGTAGAAAGAGGGGTAGACTTCCTCAGTAGGTGTTTTCCCGAATTAAACTTTATCGGTAAGCTCCCCGTCCTTCGGAGTTTCCGCATCTAGAAGTTTTTTGTAAATCTTGTGTATATATGTACATAGGTGATGGGTAGGTCGGGGACCTATTCCGATCACAGTACATCTATCAGTAGAGGCTTGTAGACATATCATGTCAGTTGGTGCAGTATGTTGGGCTTGTAGACCCTGTACATATATGTTGTTGGCTTGTCAGTTGTAGTAGTTATGACGGCCTTGCCGGCCCATCTTTATGTTGAAATTTAGTCAGCATTAGTCTCTATTCAGTTTTATATTTTGCTTCGCAAATTGTCTTGCAATGTGGCCCCTGGCCAAAGTATGACATTATATGTCCAGAATTCCTGAGTCGTAAGTTGGTATACAAGAATAGATGCAGCACCGAGTGCCGATATCGCCCCAGGCTTAGGGCGTGACAGTGTATTTCTACCTATCATGGTTGGATGATGACCTAGCGTGAGAAGTCGAGCCAGGGATCAATCGAGGAAACAGGGTCATAGACGATGTTGCTGAAGCACAAGTAATATACAAGAGGATGCGCAAGAGAATCCTTGAGTCTGAGGCCAGACATTTGGAACAACACAAGGTAGACATGGAATCAATCAATGAATGGTGAGGAATTGCTACACAATCAACGGAGAGGTTGGAGTACTTAGAGTAGGGTCTGACGGAGCTTGAGGGGGAAATGAGGAAAAGGATCGAGGATTGTCAGAATGAAGAGGGCGACGAAGGAGGACACCTAGCGAGGGTGTACATGTTGCTGAACATGCGCGACCTGGGGAATCTGATCGATGGGGCCAAGAAGGCCAAGCTTGGAGAAGGTCCCTCCGGGACCTAATAGATTAGAATTGTTGTTTAATTGCTTTTCTAGAGTCGTTTTAGAAATTCATGGTAATAAGGCAAATGCCACTAGCAGCCCTTTTGATTATTATTTTGATCTATTTAATACATTAATGAAATGAGGCAATTATCGGCATTAAGTTTCTCCAAATCTATGTGTCTCTAGGCCTACCTCGGGCACAACGAGGTCCCCAAAAGGATGCAGATTTATGACTCCGTAATACATGTTTAAATATCGCAAATATCCGTCCAAAATTCCCTACTGACTTGTTTACCTTTTTGGTTTCTTATTTTGATTATTCCCACTCCCTAAGATTGGTTCGTGCATAATGGCATCATCAACATATCATACCAGATCCAGAGGTCCTCCACCTCCTCCTCCTCCAAGTGATCCTAAAATTAAGGGAAAGCCTAAGATGGATGACATGAGTGGTATCAGAAAAAATAACGTTGCGCATGTGAAAAATATTGAAACTTCAGATGGTCGGACTACTCCGGCACAGAATGATTTGGTTCTACGGTTGGAGTAGAAAATACTGGAATTACAAGGGGAACTTGAGCAGGTCCGCAACTTGGCAAACCTTTCCCTCACCCTAAATGTCTCGGATATTAACCAACAGAATGCCCAAAACCTAGCACCTCCTCAAAACACACCAAATCAACATCCGCAAAATCCTCTCGCACCACATCAATACGCCACGCCTCCCCAAAATCCTAATCCTCCACTAGTACCAACTCCTCCTCAACACCAACATCATCTAACTCAGTATCCACAAACCACCACTTACCCTACCCCTCAAAATACACTACAACCTACCCCCGATCCGCAAACTCGACCAATGATCACCACTACACCCAAATCCCCGATATACATCAAAACAACCACATATATGTAGAAAATCTACCTCACCCCACTCAACAAACCCCATATACACCAGAATCCGCTGAGAAGGACCTGCTCATTAAGAATACGGCAGAGGAACTTAAGAATCTCACAAATCGAGTCCAAGGTGTCGAAGGAAGTAAAGGCATTGAGGGTTTGAACTATGAAGATCTATGTATTCAGCCGAACGTAGAACTGCCGGAGAGTTACAAACCTCCCAAGTTCAAGATGTTTAACAGAATAGGTGACCTAAAGGTGCATCTAAGTACATATTGTGACAATATCGTAGGCATCACTGGAGACGCCTTATCTTGGTACATCATCCAAAATCCATAGAAGTGGGCTAGCTGGGTAAGCATGGCATCAGATTTCATGGATCGTTTCAGGTTTAATAAGGAGAATGCACCAGACATCTTCTATATACAGAATCTCAATAAGAAGCCAACCGGTACTTTTCACGAATATGCTACTCGGTGGAGATCTGAAGTTGCAAAAGTAAGGCCAGCATTGGAAGAAGAGCAGATGATCAAATTCTTTGTGTGGGCACAGGATCCACAATACTATGAAAGGTTCATGGTTATCGAGAATCATAAATTCCCCGACATCATAAAATTAGGGGAAATGATTGAAGAAGGAATCAAGAGCGGAATGGTAACCAATTTTGAGGCATTACATGCTACGAACAACGTTTGCAGTCAGGGGATATATCCAAAAAGAAAGAAGTAAGGGCCGTGATGGTGCCCTAAGGTCCAAAATCTCCTATTACATATCAAACACCTCTACCTACATACCAGCCTTCACCTCCCAGATATCCGCAACCACCACCGCCTACCATGCATATAACACCCAACCAACATATTATCACTCACTGCCAGCCCGCCAAAATTACAAGAAACCCAAACAAAATTTTGACCGCATGCCACCCAGACAATACACCCCTATTGCTGAACCCATCGATCAATTATACGAGAGACTGAAAGCTGCTGGATATGTCACCCATATTCCCGATGTTGCCATAGAAAACTCTTCTCAATGGGTCAATCCAAATAAAACATGTGCCTACCACTCCGACATGAAATGTCATACCATCGATGAATGTCGCACTCTGAAAGATAAGTTCCAGACCTTAATTAATATAGAGGTCATACACGCAAAGGAGGCTACACCTAACGTCCGCAACAATCCCGTCCCTGATCACAGGGGTGAGGGGGTGAATGTGATAGAGACTGACAAAGAATGGGACCCGAAAGGGTCAATTGGGCTTATTCAAGAAGGGGATAACCAGAAGAAACCTGCGGTCACTCACTCCTATTGTGGTACAGATATAGCCACCAGTCAAAGTTGAAATAGCCGCACCAACCTCGTTCGAGGAGGAAGTAACAACTCCTATAACTGCACCTTCTCCGTTTGAAGTAGAAGTGACCACACCCTTCACTGTGATGGCAGCATCCACACCATCTTTTAAGTCCAATGATGTACCTTGGGACCATGTTGCAGAAGTCAGGAGGAAAGAAAAAGGAAAAATGGAAGAATCTGGTGCGGCACAAGGGATGACCAGGACTGGTAGAGTCTACACACCTGAGCACTTAGGAGGAACAAGTAAGGAAGAAGCTTCCAAGAAGCCCATCATTGGAACTGGCCCGGATGATCTTTGGAGAAAGATGCAAGCAAGGGAATATTCTGTGATGGACCATCTGAACAAGACTCCTGCTCAGATATCCATTCTATCATTACTGTAGAATTCTGAATCACATAGGAATGCCTTGATGAAGGTATTGAACGAAGCTTACGTGCCCAACAGTATCACCAGTAGGGAAATGGCTAACATGGTAGGACAAGTACTGGTGAGCCATAAAATCACTTTCATGAAGATGAATTGCCACTAAAGGGATTAAGCCACAACAGGGCGCTTCATATCACGGTACAATGCAAGGATAAATTCATTGCCAGGGTTTTGATAGATGGAGGTTCCAGTCTCAATATCTGTCTGCTTACAACTTTGAAAAGATTGGGTAAAGGGTTGCATGAAATACGAGCAGGAACTATGAACGTGAAAGCATTCGATGGGTCTCAAAGGGCCACGATCGGGGAAACCAATCTCTGCTTACAAATGGGCCCAACTTGGTTTGATATTGAATTTCAAGTACTCAACATATCCGCCTTATACAACTTATTGGTAGGACGGCCTTGGATATATACCGCTTGGGCTGTGGCTTCTACTTTGCACCAGGCTGTAAAATTCAGATGGAATCATTAGGAGATGATCATTCATGGAGATGGGAGTAATCCCATTTATAGGACAAATAATTAAGTAAATTGCTATAATGTGATTCTGCTCATATATAACATGTCTGAAGCTTCATTTAGAAGCCCTGTCCTAGAATAAATAATGGTAACAAAAACTGCAATCATGTCTCATCATGCTATACACGTAGAGATCCTGTTCTAGGTAAACAACGATTAAAATCTGTCTCCTATGTTATTCCTGAAACTGTGCATAATGTTGTGATTCTATGTGCATTTAGAGATTCTATTTTAGAAACTGCATATGCATCGTAACTGCTACACGCCTAGGCACGTCTTAGGTAATCATCCATAAAGAAACAAAACCAGAACTGTCATTTGTTATTAGTATTCAACTGTCAGCATGCTAAAATCAGTAGGCAAGACTGATTAAGACTTCCTCTCTGAGTTATGAAATAAAAGTCATGTTTCTTTGATATTTTTAAATCACCTAGATACCATGCTTTAGGATTCTGAATTAATATGGACCTTAGTTGTGTATGAGACATGTTGTTTATGTGTACTGTGTGTGGAGGAATACTTAAGCCTTTATCTGTTTTCCATGCTTTCCCTTTATCTGCAGTCCTATTTGTTTATTATATGTCACCTTAACATTTTCACCTTTAAAACATGAGGGTCTGCCTAGCACCTCCTTTAGGATAGGAGTCCTAATTTCCTCCGGGACTGATAGAAGGGATGGGTAATAGCATGCAATATAGGGCGAGACCAACACTCAATTTATTTACTTTCACGGGGTGGGAAAGGGTAGAATATGGATATGATGACCGGTGCGCTGTAGCCCCTCTTCGAGGAGTGATTATCGGGTATTGCATTGATGTGATCCATATTATTATAAACCTAGGATACCTTTTATATACTTAGATCGTAATCCTTTCAAAATCTAATCTTCTTTACTATTTTCAAACATCTGCATGCTTAAGACTTAAATCCCCTCTTATTTGAGCCTCTGTTTGTTTGTTTTCTAAGTCGTACAAATTAACAGAAACCATTTGGCCGGGAACCACACTTGTGGATCCTAAGGGGTGCCTAACACCTTCCCCTAAGGATAATTTCAAGCCCTTACCCAATCTCAGGTTAGTAAGTAGTTGTAACTGAACCCCTTAGGTGCCCTAACGCACCGTTAAAATCCTTAGGTGGAAACTCTTCAAAATATGCAAACCCCTTTCCCAAAAGGAACAAGTTGTCTCAACCAATTTCATAAACCCTTTCAACCGGCCCCGAAAGGAGCGCTTGGGGAAAAGCGGGGCGCGACAACATGGCAACTCTGCTGGGATCCAGGCTTTTACCATTTCAAATTATTTCGTGAATTTGTGCCTTTGTTTTTGTTTAAATACTTGCATCCTTTCCTCTTCCCTTTACATGCAATTAATTGTTTACCTCAGGTATTTACTTTTCCTCAAAGACGAAATTGACATGTCCCTTTGTTTTCTTTTGTAACTGCTTTAAATCATTACTGTTGTTTTACCGCTTTCTTTAATGTGCAAATACGTGACAACTTGTTTAAATACTCATTATAGTATAATCATGCTCAACATTCATACTCCACTCGTTCCAAACAAAATACTATAGCAACGCTTGATGAGTGGTTGCGCTCTTCCTATATTATTACCCACTAAATTCGGAAAGGCTTATTTGCGGTAAAACTAGTCGATCAGCTTTGCAGTCGACGGTTCCGTGCCTTTCCCCCTTGAGTTATCCGCTCAAGGGTACCGGTCTAAACCCCATAGAAACCTTACTCTGTTGCACTGTTGCATGCATCATGGTCAAACCTAGTCGAGCTAAAGTGTCATCTGCACGATAGCTTTTAAGATAGCCTTATCCCAAAAGTCCATCAGGTTTACCTAAAGCCAAACGGAAGCCCTCACGTTCTGTGCATTTATTTGGAGAACTAAATGCTTCCTGCTAATTATTGACGTTAAATAGTCGAGTCCGGTTGCGGTGAGGGCCTAACCTTATTTGCTTTGCAGAAAAATGAGGCACGAAGTCCCCAGATTCGACATGGTCTCCAATATCCACCCAAGACTGTTGAGTTGGTGGGACGATCTGCACTCTAGCGACAAAGCTATCGTCAGGGAACACTTGGGTAACTTACCATCTCTCCTAGAAATCCAGCCTAACAAAATGATAATAGAGGCTGCTACCCTGTTCTGGGATCGTGAAAGGTCCGTGTTGACATGGCTATCAGCGCCAACAGGAGGCTGGGGTACTTGGAACGAGGTATAGTCGAGCTGGAAGAGAAGTTCATCAAAAGAGTCAAGAATTGTCAAAAGGCTGAGGGAGCTGAAGGAGGATATCTAGCCAGAATCTACTTGTTGCTGGGACTTCACGAGCTGGGAAAACTGTACGAGGAAAGTAAGAATGCCGAGTCTGGGAAAGGTCCTTCTGGGACCAAGTATATATAGGAGTGTCTTTATTTTTCTCTATCAATGTAATAAGGCCAATGGCCATTAGTGACTTTTATTTTTCGTCTATCGTTTTGGGATTTGTCTATTTTTCTTATCAATAAAATGAGGCATTTATCATTTTAAGTTCTCCAAATCAATTTGTCTCTAGGCCTACCTCGGGCACAAAAAGGTTCCCAACTTAGGACGCGTTTTACATTTCCGCATTATGTGTTTAAATACCGCAATATTCTTTTTCATAATCCTCACTGACTTGGTTACCTTTTGTTTTAATTTCTTTTTTTTCCTTATTATTCCCCTCCCCAAAGGTTAGTTCGTGCATTCTGGCATCATCATCCTATCGCACAAGATCCAAGGGCCCTCCACCTACTCCTCCTCCTAGTCCTCCTAAGGGCAAAGACAAAGGCAAAAGTAAGATGGAAGAGTCCAGCGGCACCAGAAAGGAGAATATGATTGAACGGGTAGAGGCCACTGATGG
>ML399996.1:0-17496 GCA_005239525.1 Nicotiana knightiana | reverse complement strand
GGTACTATGACCTTGGGTGTTAGAGTGATACTCACATCTTGCATTGGAATCAAAACCTTTCAAATTTTAATTCACATAACGCGGCATGACAGGTTCAATCAACTTCAATTGCATAAGCTTTCGAAATAGGCTTGTATACGATTCTCCAGTTGGGGTGAACTCTTTCTTTGGCTCCTCCTCTCTCACATATCCTTGTCGGGGACGAGGATTATATGATGCCTAAAAATTCGGGCGCAATTGACGGGAGCCTTGTGGAATCGGTGCCCGTCATTGTTGGTGATTGGGAGGCCTAGCATAAGCCTGGGTGTTGAACACTATGTATTGTTGCGGGGGAATTGAGTACCGGGGACCCCGAGGTGGATAGTAATGTTGAGGAGAGTTGGATTGTCCTTGTTGGAATTGCACATAAGTAGGAACTATTCCTCTTTGAACTCTCCCGAACCCAGATGCCATCATGGATCCTTCCTCTTTCTTTTCCGATTTCCGAAACTGTCTGACCCGCTTTGAATTGCTTGCGTGGTCGCCTTAAGGGCTGCTTGACTCACAATTTTGCCCGATTTCATGCCATTCTCAACTATTTCACCAATCTTAATCGCCTCAGCGAAAGGTTTACCAATGGCAGCCAACATGTAATGGAGGTAATCAGGATCCTGAGCTTGGAGAAAATAGTAAATCATTTCTGCCTCTTTCATTGGTGGTTTGACCCTAGCAGCCTGCTCTCTCCACTTGATTGCATATTCTCTGAAGCTTTCTTTTGGTTTCTTCTTTATGTTGACGAGAGAGGAGCGATCTGGCACTATATCAATGTTGTACTGAAACTGTTGGACAAAGTCTTGAGCCATGTCGTTAGAAACGTGCCAGTGAGAGATGTCTTGATCTATGAACCACTCTGAAGCAATTCCTATAAAACTTTCCCCAAAATAAGCCATGAGTAATTCTTCTTTGCCTCCTTCTCCCCTTAATTGGTTACAATACCTCTTCAAACGGGCAACGGGATCACCATGCCCATCATACTTGTCAAACTTGGGGGTCTTGAAACCGGGTGGAAAATGGACATAGGGGAACATGCATAGATCGTTAAATAAAACACTCTTGTGGCCTCCCAAACCCTGTATGTTTCTCATGGTTTGTTTCAAGCTCTTCATTTTTCTAGTCATTTCCTCTTGTTCCATATTCTTGTCAGGCTTTTCGATCTCAACTGGGAACATGTTCGGAGGAGTATGCTTGTATGAATCTGGAACCTTGAAAGTCAGTTCTTGAGAGTAATGTTGGGCATCATGAGCATTTAGTTGTGGATCATTGTTGGACTTTTGAGCAAGAGCCGGTTGAGGGACTGTGAATGTATGGACAATGGGTACAGTAGGTGGGTCATTTCTGAGGGGTGCAGTTGGAGGACGTGGGATGGAGGTACTAGGGATAGTGGTAAGGTTAATGCTCAGACTGAATCCAGGTCCAGGTTGGTACAATGGGTTACTTGTTATGGATATGGGCACTTGACTTGCAACTGGTACACTATGAAGATTGTCCGAAGGCCTTATGGGTAACCAGTCCCGTACCTTGTTCGACCAATTGTCTATGGACATCATCATTATCTGAGTCATTCTCACAATTATTTGCCATTTACTTTTTCCTTTTGATCTCGTGTTGTAAGGGTGAGTCGCCAGTTTAAACCACAAACCAACCACCTCTGTTTAACTTTATCTTTAGATGACAAACAACAAACGTGTTAGAGCTAGGCATTTTGTAGATATTAATCACACGTTGTATGTCATGTACCTAATGCCATTTTCATTCCTAAATGAGCTTGGAAGGTTTCATGCTTCATTCCAACTTATTGATTATTTCCTCTTGAATTTTAACGCTCTTTTTTTCTTTTTTTTAGTTTTCTCTCATTTTTCTTTTGATTAATTATGGCTATGATCGCATCCGACGAGGATTGCCTACGTATCATGACGTCGCATGAATCAGACCATTACGTAGTTCAAGAGAAATAATAATAATTTTGATGATTTCTTTTTTTAATTAATTAATTTTATTTTTAACAAAACGAACAATTCAAAATACAATGACCAAAATAACATTACATCAAAAATGACTTAACAGACTTTGACAATATTAAAAGACAAGGATTTAAAAGATTAAACAATGATTCAAACTAAACATAACTACGACATGAAAAGTTCTAACAACTATATGTTTCAACTCCACAATCTTTTGCTTTCAACCATTGCCACATCTACTCATGGTGGGGCTTGCCCTGGCTGACCCCCCAATGTACGGTACATCCTCTCTAACTCTGCTGCAAGAGGACGGGCAAATGTAGGTGCATGCTCCAAAAACTTGTCATAATACATCCCTTGGCAGTTCACATAACTTTGAGCGGTATAAACAGACAAATCATGGACTTTCTCTTTGAAGTACTGAAAACTCTGGTCTCGATCTTGTAACTGCTGCTGGTGAGTGGTGGCTATCTCCCTTATGTGTCCCTCGCGATCTAAAGTTCACTCCAACTGAGCCCGAAGTCTAGCCTGCTCGAGTCTCGCCTGAGCCATCTCCCTATCAAAATCTGCAAGCTGGTATTCTCTATTGCACTTTCTCATTTCTTCCAACTATGCATGGAGCTGAGCTTCTGAACGTACCCAATGGGCCTTCTCTCTCTCTCTCTCTCAAATTGAGACCTTTATTCTTCAAATTTTGTTACTTGATGATCCTTACTTGATTCGGCCTTCTCACTTAATTGTACGATTGTTTTTCTTGGCTTTGTCCAACGCCTTTTCAGTCTTTGCCAAAATGGAATCATAATCTTGTATCTTTTCCATCAAATTAGCAATGGTTCTATGGTCTTCTCAACTTCTCACTGGCACCTCAGAGGCTTTCTTCATCTGTTGAAGCTTAACACGGAGGGTTTCATTCTAGCGGATAACAATCTTCTTTTCACCTTCCGCTTCTTGCGCTTGTAAGTCTTTCTCAAAATTGTGGTTTCTCAGGCTTTCTTCTAAGGCATGAATAGTTGCTTTGTATCCCTTTTCCTTTTCACCCCAAGCCAACTGTTCTTGGATTTTATCATCAAAGGCTTGAACATGTGGCCTTTTTGCGGGCCTTTTGGGCTCGGGTTCTGGTTCATCATCCATGCGAGATCTCTTCTAAAACCACATAGCATAACCCGGATCTATCTCACCTTTCACAGGATCTGGCACTTGGGTATCATCTTTCAAGTAGCGGAAACCATTCCAATTTTCTTAGATTAAAACCTCAGGGAGTGGGGCTTCAGGGTGTAGCTCAATCACTTGCACACTCAAATTTTCATCCTCATGCACTACTTGGTACCTTCCTAGCTATCTCAGAACTCTATGTGGCGCATACGGCTGGACACTTCTCAAACCCAACAACAACAAATAACCTTTTAGTGCCGACATGTGTATCACCTCTCTAACCGGGAGCCAACCCAAAGTCCACTCAATTTGACTTGCATTTAAAGATCTTAGGTGGGATATCCAGGCTTCTACCCCTTCCGGAGAGTTATAATCTTTTATTCTTTCTTAGTAACTCTCAATGAAATTGTCCTTGCTCGGACCATAGCCCATGAACTTGGGGTGATGTCACAGATGCTCAATCAACCACATTTGCAACAAAATATTGCACCCTTCAAATAATTTTGCGTCGGACTTACACAAAGTCAACGCCCAATAAATGTCTGATAGAATGATCGGGGCAAGAGTGTGATGTTCTTTGGTAGTGAGGACCTGTACGATCCTGGCTATGCAGGTATCGATTGTCCGTTCCTTGTTTGGGAAGACCATGATTCCTAAAAACGCCATCATGAAGGCGAAGCGACGGTGAATCTGCCAGGTGTCCTTGTTCTGCTTGTTGTTAAGGCCCTTTTCATGCATTTCAAACCCATTTGGCTGCCGAACCTAGAGTACACGAAGTAGAAAGAACAACACCCTTCAACTACGTTGGTCTTTCTGATTTACTTACTGATGTTCAGAAGATCGAAGAATCGGTGTACAGAGGGAGCTTTCGGGAATATGAGCTTCTGTTTCTCAAATCCCTGCCAAAACCGGAATATCCAGCTATCTTTTCTAAAGTGGGAGTAAGCTCAAAATCAGAGAAGCGGAAGACATTATGAACAGGGTCCCAAAAATTCACTAGTGCCTCAATCAAATCATCATGTGGTTTAAATTTCATAATATCTGTGAGGGCTCCTAGGTGCTTGGTGACCCTTTTCTGACCATCTTCCCACAAGTCATACCACCACAGCTGAAGCTGAAGTTGAGCCTCGTCTACAACCGTAAACGGTGTGTTCTGGACAGTGCTCATTTTGTACCTGTGGGTGGTTAAGGTTAGGTTTGACACTAGTCTCAAGAGACAGATCCAATGCACTCTTTTTACAAAATAATCTTTTGTAAATAACTCAATTTTAAGAAAAATCAACGAGAAGGGGGGCTACTTTTGCAATGGTGACCGTGGAAAGGGTGCTATTTTCGCAACTATGGCCCCTTCTTACTTCCAAAGATAACTTTAGGGTCGGGGGAAGGTCATTATGGTATAAGTGATGCCGAATTGACATACGCGTCCGTTCTTGCGAGAACAGCCCTTCGACAATTTTGAAGATGTTCTAAGGCCATCCCGACAAAAATGGTTGGGGATCAACCGAAGCTGGGTCTGCTTATTTGTTTTTTGATTATAAAAAACACTAGACACATTTCCTTTTTAAAAAAATTATTTTGTAAAAAGGGGGTCGAACCCTATGGAGGTTGCGTACGTATCTCACATCCGGTGAGAATCAGACCCGCGTAGTTCGTAATGCTTCAGGAATAGGATGACACTTTTTGAAAAATTCAAGCTTATTTTGTAATAATCATTTAGGGGTAAATACCGAGATTTTTCAAAAATCGGGTAAATTTTCTTTCTCCTGTTTCCTCCTTTCTAGTTTTCCTTCATTTTTGTATATTTTTATTTATTTATATATATATATATATATATATATATATATATATATATATATATATAAGAAACCGGTCGACAAGCACAAACCAAATCAAACATAATGTTAAATGCACAAGTAGCACATATGCATCAGGATGGTCATGTTATTCTTGGGTACACCTGTCCTAGACGGACCCAACCCCTGTGTTGAGTCCCCAAAGTCAAATGCACATGATGCAAGCAAACGTTCCTACTAGGGATCCGGCATGAGGCTATGTTATTCTAGGTTTAAATCCTAGGGAAGTGTTTTAGACCTGGCTTACCCAAGCGGACAACTCGAGACGAGGTGGGTGCAAACGTACCGAGATCACGAAAGTCTACCCGGCCTAGTTACTGACCCAACCTCGTTCTAATTGGTATGACTTCTAACAGAAAATTGGAACACGCGCACGTGTTCACCATAAATTCAGAAGACTCGGAAGGGAGGCGTAAGAAGACAGTTTAATAGAATTTAAATAATATTAAAGCGGTAAATAAGCGGCAATTAGCACATTAGGCCCAAAATACAGTTATAACATCAAATCACTAAAGCCAAGTAGAAATCATATTACAAGCTCGAATTCTGAACCCTGAAACAAAAGTTTTGGGTTCTTGTTCCCCAGCAGAGTCGCTTCTCCCTGTCACATCTCTTTTTTCCCGAGGGATGGGGTAAGGGAGTTTTTCCAATTAAAATGACATTAATCGTATGTGATTATTGATTTATTTTTCAGAGTCGCCACTTGGGATAATTATATGGTGTCTCAAGTTACCGGTTTATTTTAAATCCCAAATCGAGAAAATTTGACTCTGTTTTAAAGTCTACAAAACCAGAAGACCGGGTAAGGAATTCTGTTAACTCGAGAGAAGGTGTTAGGTATTCCCAAATTCCGCAGTTTTAGAACGGTCACTTTAATCATACCTGACTTAAATTGAATTATTTTATTCCTCATTTTAAAACCTATCTATAATCTTTAACCTTTTACCGCTTTTAATCACTTGATTATTCGTAATTACCAAATTATCTTGAAATGAGCCACGCGTACGTGTACTTATTTTATTTAGTGCGCTAAAAATCATGCCATGCGTACATGTACATAATTAATCATGCTTTATTAATTATTAAGATTGTTTGGCCCGAAGTTGCGCAAATGCGTACCTTGGTTTTAATTTTGAAAATCGCAATTATGTCACGTGAACGTATACATAATCACGATAATTTAATTAATTAAGAGCATTCCTGAAACTACTAACGTGTGTATGAATATTATAAAATTATTTACGGACTAATAAAAGATGGCAGCTATATGATATTAATGGGCCTAGCATGCTCCTAGCGATAAAATAAAATGAAATAGTGAACATGTAAAACTCGAGTCTCAATTGTGTTTCACTAAAATTCCAAAACTACGCCCCCAACCAAAATCACATTTTTTTACAGTATCTTCACACCAATTAAAAAAATGGCCAAGCAAGTTTATGGAGAAATTTAGAGCAATTAAGGTGAATTGAAAAGTGATGTAACAAACTAAAAATTCTAGCTTTTGACATACAGTGAACTAACAAAGCTTTACAATGACATCAAACCCCAAACAAGATAAGTTAAAATTCTAGTTTTCATGATTTTTCTGAAAGAAAACAATAGCACACTGCTACACAAATATATGTACATAATAGAACAACACATACTTGATAAACAAATTCACACTTGCTAAAGATTATTTTTGTCAAAGTCATGCGAACGCGTACTTTGATTTATTTTAGGAATCTTAGTTATGTCACGCGAACGTGTACGTAATCACTATAGTTCTTGTATTGATTTATTCTCCGTATCTTGTGTCATGGTCCTGGTTGCTTTGTATTTGATGTGGTAATGTACGATTTTTCTGCCGTGCTATAATTGTTGTCTTTGGTTGTTGCACTGCATATTTAAATTGGGACTACGGACGCATTCCGTGAGCTTTCCCCCCTGTACTGCATATTTAAAAATATTGGGACTACGGACGTATTCCGGGCGTTTTCCCCCTGTACTGCATATTTAAATTGGGACTATGGAGGCATTCTGGAAGCTTTCCCCCTGTACTGCATATTTAAATTGGGACTACGGACGTATTCCGCGAGATTTCCCCCTGTACTGCATACTACATATTTATTTTGGGACTACGGACGTATGACGGGAGCTTTCCCCCTGTACTGCATATTTATTTTGGGACTACGGACGTATTCTAAGAGATCCTCTGTATTGTATGATGAATTCGAAACTACGGGACGGGATTCTCGTAGATTTTATCAAAGGAATTATGTTTGAAAGATAATTATTTGGAAAGTCCAATTTGAAAAAAAAATAGTTATCCTGAATAAAACTATATTGAAGGACATTCCTTTGGAAAAGAATATTTGAACAATGTTTATGTTAAATAAAACTATGTTGAAGGATATCCTTTTGGACAAAAGAGCCAAAAATGATGAGTGAACCTTAAGTTCGATTGCATGTGTCGTGCCACGAAGTTAACTCAGGCGCTTCGTGGGAGGAAACCCATTGTAATGTTGTATTCGTCATGCCGTGACATTAACTAAGGCGCTCGTTGGGAGTCAGCCTAATTCGTAGTTTATTTTAACGTAACTAGAATTTTTCTTTTTGTTTGTAGGCACTAACATTTTTTTTTAGTTAAGCCTTGGTGTGTGAACAGGTACTAAAGCACGCTGGGAGGTCGTAGTGCTTGGAGTCGTTCAAAAAAATGGAATAAAACACAGCAGGCAATACTAGTGGACTAGGAAGTAGACCTCGCGATGCCAGGTTCCTTGCTCGCTTGGTCAAGATGCATTGCTCGCGTCGCTAGCTTTACATCGCGCGGCAGACCTCGCATGGTCAGGTCTCCAGCTCACTTTGCAAGGGTCGTAGCGAGATCCACCTCCCGTTCGAGTCACCTGCTGTCCATCTCGCTATGCAGCTCGCGGAGTCAGGTAAATAAGCTACATAATTCTTTTTTAGCTTTGTTTTATTCTAACTCCTTTCTATTAAAACATCCCACAGACACGCACGCCTCACTTAAAGCCAATACACTGGCCGTCTTATTTCTCCCAATACACTCTATTCCTAAATTCTCACAAACCTCTGTACTGCCCGCCTCAATTTCCCTCTCCCCCTCCCACACAAACCCCATTGAAGACAATTATTCATCCATTCCTTCACTCACTTGCAACATCAGTTCAAGAGCAATCCATCCTCCTAAGTGTGGGGTGGCTCACCGGTAGCCCTATGCTTCGAAATTATCGAAGACATCATTATTTCATTGCTTGATTCTCATGCTAAAATAATGAGGTGAAGTCTGAGTAACCTCGACAATTGTTGAACATCCTGTGATGAACTCTTAAGTTTGGGGTCACAAGACCATGTTTTGAAGTGATTCAATGCGTCTAACGCTGACTAATGTTCACTTGTGTAGGTATGAACATGCCTCATAAGAAGGATACTGGTAAAGGCAAGGGCAAAGCCACTGCTCCGTCCAAAGCCAAGGCTTCCTCCGCACCTCTACAAGAAAAGAGAAAAGGAGGGGAGGCTACTTCAAGTCAGGTTGAAGGATTGCAAGCAGTTGCAATTATAGCAGCCACTCGCCCACAACCTCAGGGACAGCGGGAATTTTGACTTAAGAGCATACCCCAAAATGTTAAGGACTAGTTCAAGCGTTGTCGGCCGAGACTTATACATTCTGAGTCAGCTGTTCATGAGCATCGCCGACAAGCCAAGTATCAAGAAATCTGGAAGGGTATTCATGATATTGGGTTGATCTATGTGGTTAGAAACACCGGGGATATCAATGTCAACCTTGTTCGGAAGGTTTATGCCAGTTTTGATCCAAATGATCTTGAGCAGCTGGTGCCTATTCGAGGAAGGTTGATAGATCTTTCAGCATCATCTATATGTAATTTTTTAAGTGCTGCGGATGTTCCCCAGGAACCCTTGGACAACTTCATCACCCGTCCAACATATAGAGCACTAAGACACTCTCTGTGGTGTCAATTCTTGTGGCAGCTTGGGTTCGTGACAAGAAAACCAATCTCCATAGGAAATTTCCTAAGAAGAAAATGAAGCCAAAAGCTCAAGTGTGGTTGAAATTGATTAACACGCGGCTACAACCATGCAACCATGACACTCTTATTAGCTGTTAAAGGACATACATGTTATTCTTCGTAATGACTGGCCAAAAAGTGAATGTGGGCCACTTGATATGCTACCAGATGACCCAAGTGAGAACAAGCAAGAGAATTGATTGAATGTCCCGAACCTGTTGACTCAGTACCTAAGAAAAGAAGAGGCAGAGAAGGATAAAGTTTTTGATATAGTCATTCCTCCGCCCTACGACTAATGGACATCAAAAGCATCCGGGTTAAGGAAGAAAATGTTATGGCTTCACTGACATGTGTCGAGAGCAATACTCGAGATGACAGCTTTTTCGACCATTTATATGGGACGATAGACATGCTACTAAGGATTGGGTGACGGTCGTCGACTACAGAAGAGATGACCATCTTGGATGAGAGTTTCCCGCTCAATGCTCATGCCCAGCAGTTGGTTGGGCTTGGCGATGGCTACCGACTCCCAGAGGATGAGGATGTCAACACACCAGAGCAGCCCGAAGTCGAGCCAGAGCAGTCCGAGGAGGAGGATGATGATGAGGCTGAGGAGGGAGCAGAGCATGAGGAGTGGACAACTGCAGATGGGGCCTTCGAAGATGAAGGCAATGACGAGGACTAATCAGGGAGTTTTCATACCACCCTACCTCATTTGTTTTTGTGAATTTATATATGCACTGAGGACATTTCATGGATTAAGGGTGGGGTGTGACTCGTAGATATTAGATACACTAATTATTTATTGTCTTGATTTTTTTAGTTTTGTGACTGGTAGATATTAGATACACTAATTATTTGTTGTTTTGATTTTTTGTATTCTCGTCTTTTCTATTTTTTCTCTAAAAAAAGTAGAAAAATTTGTCTTTTCCTGACGATGGATTTCCTAGACCAATTTCTTGAGGGATTTAAGTCTAAAGAAAAAAAAAGATTTTCTTTGTAGGTAGTGAATCCCCTTTGGTTATTCTTTGTGTCGCGGTTCTTTTTCAAGGGTTTTGTTTGAACCGGGTGTAGTTAGTTTTATTTTTTTTAGGAGTAGGAGTCATTGTGCTATGAATTGAATTGAAGCAATATCTCTTGACTTTGTTATTCCTTGAGAATAGTGAGTGTTGATACCCAATTTTTCTCAAACTATTTTAAAATTTGCATATATACCTTCAAAATCACTCTTTATAATAACTGATATGTTTTCGTAATTTTTCATATTTTTATTAAATTCTTTTCCAATTTATTCAGTATTTTTATATTCAATAATTATTCATAAATTGTATTATAAATAATTTCAAAATATTTCCAAGCTCAATATATTATTTTTTAATCTTATTAGTATTTACTAATTTTACAAATTAGCCAATTTGGCATTATTTGACCATAATTACAATAAATTTGCAATTATAGCCTAGTTATACATTTTATGCCATTTAAATCAATAATTATTCATTTTATGTTTTCTATATTAATTAATTACCTTAATTTCACCTATTTAGCCTTAATTTCATTTTATATGATTATTAGCTATTGATATTATTTATTTATCTAATTTTAATAGGTATTTAACAAATAGCCATTCTTTATTTGAATTCCAGCCTAATTAATCGTGGTCCCTAACCCAATTAAACTAGCCCAGACCCCCAAGCCCAATACACTATCCTACCTGACCCAAGTACCTGTTTAATCTGAACTACTGATTAATTTCAATCAACAGTCCAGATCGGCTCTCACTTCTGAGCTGTCTCTCTCAACTCTCTCTCATCCCTTCAACTCCCTCTAGTGGACCTGGTCCTTCTCCGGCCATCACCTTGCCGGAATCTATGGTGATTCAACCACCTACCAGCCTTATGGCTCCCCCCTTGAACGTGTGTCACTGTTTTGAGGCCTTCAAGTGAACTAGAGGCAGTCCATTCACCTCTACGATCTCATTCCATTTTTCCGGCCTCCCATGGCCGTCCGAGTAAGATCCTTACACTTTCCGGTTAAAACTGGCAATTTCGAGTGATTCTCTTCTCCTTTCTAGGTTCTCTTTGGTAACCCTAACTTTAAACCTCCCCATCCTTTTAGGTCTGTCACAAGTCTATATGTATTCTGAGGTTTTTCCATGTTTTCCTCAATGATCTTCTTGTTTTCTGAAACGACTCTTCACTTCTCAAAACTAGGGTTTCAAGATCTTTTTAAAACAGTTCTTCCTCTAGTTTCTTAGTATTATTTTTGTGATTTTATCGTGTTTAAGCATTATTTGAGCCGTTCTCTTTGTTTGATTCATTTTGATAAAAAAGCACCAAATTTCTGGGCTCAATATGTGAATCTGAGTTTATTTTGCAATGTTGTTTACCTATTCTAGCATGACTACCTTGCTTGCGTGTATACTCTATGTGTTTTGTGATTTCTTTCTCTATAATTACTGATTAGGGTTTCTGATTCTTTGTCGCCTCTGCCTAGACTATGATTATCTATTGATTCCTTTAATTATCTGCTATTTTCTAATATGTATCCCTAATTTCGTGATTAGGGTTTCTGATTTTTGCTGAATATGTGTTATTCCAGTATAGTTTTACCATTTTTGAATCTCTGAATAAGTATGATTAGTGTCACGCCCCAAAATCAAGGGGCGCGATCAACACTCAACCGGGTGACCCTAGTCAAGCGAACCTGATTTGTCTTTCCTACCCAACGCGTTTCCCTGTATTTATATCATCCATTATTTATGTGAAACAGTGAGATAAGCTTAAAAGTGTGTGATTACCACAATAAATCCAATTCTTCCTCATTTTACATTATTATACCAGATTTCCCAAACATACATAATAGATACAACACTTCCCAATACGGACCCCGATTACGGGCAAGTACAAACACTACCCAAAATATATACATACACCCACATAGTGTCTACGGAGCCCCTAAGAGTATTAGGAGTTTATACAATACTTGCCGGCAACAAGGCCCCAGCTATACCTTACAATACATAATATTCAGAAAAGGAGATGTCATGAACTACACATGGCCCCGAGAGGAAGTGGGGCTCACCAGTACAGCTGAAAAGGATGAGGAGAAGACACCACTAACGGGGAGCTGAGCAACCTGCTATGGTCCCACCTACATCCATATAAAGATGTAGCACCCCCGGAAAAAGGGACGTTAGTATTGTGGAATAGTACTAGTATTTATAAACAAACTTTACCCCAAGTACAATCAAGCAAATGCACAATTAGGGGACAGCAATAGAACCAATTAATCAATGCACGTGGAAGGAAACAACCAAAATCAAACAAGATGCACAATCTCTCCTTTTTCCCTTTCAACATCATCATATTCAAGAGCTCATAGATTTTCATTTCAGTAGTGATAACGATCACATATTCATCCTTATTACCTCGGCCACCCTTATTACCCCGGCCACCCTTATCACCACAATCCATCAACCTTATTACTTCGTGTTTCGGAGCGCAACCCGATCCCACCTGACAATCATATTTCATAACAACAACCACAAACAATTACATCACAAGAATCATCACTTCAAGGAAGACAAGTTCATATCAACAATTTATGTATTTGGGCCCAAGGCACCATAACTCTCATCAAGTAGTAATTTCATGAACACGGTGTTGCCACAATCGGTCTATTCAGTTACATTGTTTCACAATACCTTTTTCATTACTTCCCACGTATGGCTTTCAACTATTTTACACATTCCCACATTTGAGCACATTATCAATCTCTCATTCATTACACATCAAACACCTTTCACAACTTCATACAACACAGTAACATGAAAATCAACCAGGAAAATCAGGGAATAGAATCTCATGCCTTAACACATCTGAACAATCAATTCACATAATTCCAAACAAGGTACACATACCAAATACATGGACCCAACAAGAGGATTCTACGAAGGTTAAAGTTAGCCATACATACCTGGGGTCAAAAACCCCTTTCTAGCTTTAGATCCTTTTAGCGTAGTACAATGTAGAGCCTTTTAGCGTAGTAAAATGTAGAACCTTTTAGCGTAGTAAAATGTAGAGTATTTTAGGCGTAGAATCCTTGCAGTTTAAGTATCTCTTAATCTGATAGATTAAAGACAATATGGTTGTTTGGTGCTACTGGGCCTCAAATATCGAGCATGGAACCCATAGATATATATATTATGTCCAATTAAATAATTAAGAATTAATAATATAATTTATAAAACAAACACACAAAATTATAAAAATATTGAAATTGACACACATAATTATTCATGATAGTTTGGTGCTATTAGGCCTCAAATATCGAGCATGGAACCCATATATATATATATGTATGTATGTATATATGTATGTATGTATATATATATATATATATATATATATATATGTATGTGTGTATATATATATATATATATATATATATATATTATGTCCAATTAAATAATTATGAATTAATAATTTAATTTAGCGTTGAACCCATAGATATATATACCCTGTCTAATTAAATATCGTATAACTCTAAAAATTAATTATTTAATTTACAGATTAAATATACAATTAATGTTGTTTAATTTACAGTTGACGACATGGACGTGCCGCCTATACATCCACGACCTTACTCCGATGAGCTATTAGTGCTACAGGGCGATCATAGGTCCGCCCACGTATGGGAGGGAGAGTTACTGTCCCTTACTCTCCGCGCCAGGAGAGTTAACGACCTGTGGGATCTTATGAGGGACAGAGATCTCCATCCCCGTGTAGTCCAGCGCCTTCAGGATACGAGATTCTATATGATTTTTTAGATCGGGCGGCTGCAGCTCGACTGGGTTTTGATCACGGCATTGATTAAGCGGTGGCGACCCGAGACGCACACTTTCCACCTGCCCATTGGCGAGGACACCATCACGCTGCAGGACGTGGAGGTTTTATATGGCCTGCCCGTTGATGGCCTGCCCGTTGCACCGCCTCATCATATGAGATATATGGCACGTGGGCATTATTTGGACATGCTGCAGTAGTTCATGGGTTTCAGGCCATAGGTTGAGACTCCATTGTCAAGGGCAAGTCAGATGAGTTTGGCAGCTATTAGACAACACCTGGAGATACTGCACCCCGATATCACTGACGATACGGACGAGCTACATATCAATGGTATACGAGGTTGTTGTTGCTTCTTCTATTTAGGGGAATCTTGTTCCCGAACACTTCGGGGAACCTAGTCAGCCTGCGATTTCTTCATCAGCTTCAAATGCTAGATGATTTACCCCTGTACAACTGGGGTGCTACTGTTCTTGCCTACATGTACATGAAGATGTGCCGGGCGAGCATAGGCACCCAAAGTGACGTTTGTGGTTTTCTGCTGCTTCTACAGGTGAAAACATATTCGAATAATCTGTTCATTAGTTCCAATTATACCTAGTTAGAATTTATCTTAAACCTTACGTCAACTTTGTGTGTTAGGTTTGGACTTGAGACCGGTTCCTGCAGTTTCATCCACCTCTACCACCATTACCTCCGAATGTACCACCTTCGTTTCTCCCTCTAGCTAGAAGGCGGTTCTCTGCCGTAGAATTGCACGAGAGTATGATGCTCATCATGATCTCCCCCTCTGCAGCGATGTGTTGGATCTGCTGGAGGGTGCACAAGTAAATATGTAACTAAACTTACTTGGTATAAATTAACTTAGTGTTGCGCATACTCACGTTTTATGTTCTTATTTGATAGTTCATCTGGACGCCATACATCGACGACTTGATAGTTGGCCTGCCAGATTATTGCTCGGCCGGCCGACTGATTTGGAGCACTTCTATCCCGCTGATATGCCTTGATATTGTGGAGCATCATGCCACGGAGAGGGTACTTTGCCAGTTTGGCCGTTTGTAGTATGTACCGAGGGGGACTACATGGGAGCCTACACATTATCAGAGGGATGATCGTTCCAGGGCGGACGATACATTTATAGCATGGGTAGCGACGCAAGTCCATACTTGGGACCAGCGAGCTCACCTGGTTCCGCCCCCACCTACACAAATCCAGGCGGAGACTATCCATATGTATACGTCCTAGTACCGCCGCGTTACCCGAATTTTTGTCGGGAATCCCATTCATCAGGCTGGCGGTTAATACATTCTATACGCCGGGCAGCACGAGGCCCTGGTATGTTTTCTGTTATTGTTAATTATATAACTGTAACTTAGTGCACTTAGTGCAATATATAATTTATATGTTATACGTTGTGCAGGCTATTGGACTACATACAGTCTATTAGATGGGACTGCAGATGCAAGAGCATGTCGGCGATCTTGCGGCCGCTCTGCATGATTACAGATGACGATTTATAGAGGTGGCTTCCCGGACACTGCAGCGAGCTCGAGAGAATCGGCGCTTGGGACACAAGCCTGATTATGTGGAGCAAAGGCAATACCAGCGAGGCAGGGGTGTCGCACGAGGTGGTGGTGGCCGACGAGGTGGGGGTGCTAGACGAGGTGGTAGGCGGAGAGGAGGTGGTCCCCAGCAAGGGGGCGTTAAGGCCCCTGTTGATGATGTTGCTGCTGATCTGTCGGGTGGCCTACATGAGACAGACATGTCATCATATAACTTTGGGATGCATCTCACTCTGGGGACTCCGCAGGTGACCCCTTGAGGTCCATTATTTATCGCATGCACTGACCTTGCTGGAGTGGATTGGGATACATACTTCCCAGGCCCATCTACCGCTGCTTAAGATCGGCCGACCCGAGATTTTCATAGTGGGCGCCGACTGAGTTATGACTCATCATCACAGGCGCAGGTATGGTTTTATTAATATTGAATTTAAATTTATTTTTATTATTCTCCATTATTTTCCATAACTTTATTAATTTCCTTTTTAAGTCTTCATCCCCGCCTGTCACGGAGACCCCTTCGTGCGATGTTGACATGGCTGCGACAGATGATTACATTCAGGAGCCCGACGAGGCCATGGTAAGACAATTTAAATTCTTGTGACTTAATATGTATTTTCCTATACTGAGCTGACTAATCATTTCTAGGTTTCTACTGATGATCATCCTGAAGCGCATCCGGCTATAAAGAGGTGACTTGATGACATGATCTTGATAGCGTACCAGGGCGGGATGGGATGCGCCTCCGTCTAGCAACTGCGTTGAAGCACACCGGATGCGGGACACATTGATTTTCTCCTTTTTTTTTATATTTGATGTAAATAATATTTTATGTAAATAGTAACAACAATTTTTATGTTTATATAATATGCGCATTATTTACTTATTTCCCCGTTCATTATTTAGTTTAATACTACAACACAAACACAAACATTAAAACTTAACATAATTAAAATTCAGTACAACTAATGAAAATACATGACAAGGGAAAATAAAAATAAAGTAGTACACTAAACACATACATGTCAATGTTTAGTCCCTGTCGCCCAATATTCTCTGCTCCAACCACTTACATTGTTCTTCCAGCCTATTTTTTTCTTCTTCCACCTCATTTAGTTTCGCCTCCACCTCCTCAAGTTCTCGTTTATGTTGTCTTTCATGTTCCCACTGTTTTAAACAGAAATTATGAAGATATTGCAAAGATTCTTTGTAGCATTCCTAGTAACATGGTTCATCAACCCATACCTCAAAATTGCAAACAGGTTCGTCGGGAACCTTATAAAACTCGATCATACAGTGCCAGTAGTGGTGTCCAGCTTCACCATTATCCCAACAATTATTCATCATGCATTTTTTGCCGCACTCTCACATTGGTACATAAGGACGTTCAGCCATTTGTGAAAATGTTAAAACACCCTGCTTTTCTTGAAAGATTTGCTATTATTTATTGTTGAGCGCAGCATGAGCCCGTTATTTATAGGAAACGCAACACACATAACATAGTATTTAACCACGCTATATATGCACATAACGTAGTATATAACCGCGATATGCTGTGCGTGTTAAAGATTTCGACGGGTACGAAATAACTTTTTGTCAGTTGGGCAGCTTTTTCAGTTGGACAAGACAACACACATAACGTAGTATTTAACCGTGCTATATATACACATAACGTAGTGTCACGACCCAAAATCCCTAAGGTCGTGATGGCGCCGGAAACCATTGTCAGGCAAACCAATCTTTAATTAGTCGAAACAAATTCCTGTTTAATATTTATGAAAAATCATTTCCTTTCACTATATTACATGTTAGCTAAATAAAATCTGTCGAGTAAAACAATAGTTTGAATATTTCCAATTGAGCAATTACATCCCAACACATCCCAGAACTCGGTGTCACAAGTACATGAGCAATTTCTAAGAATTTATACAATCATCACAAAGCATGTCTGAAATACAAATTGGACTAGGAAACATAAAATGAAAATAAATACAGTACGAGAGAGACTCTGCCAGCTGCGGTTCGCCTCCGGATGATGCAGCTCGCCT
>ML399995.1:0-38639 GCA_005239525.1 Nicotiana knightiana | reverse complement strand
ATATATATATATATATGTATATAATGCACCTCAGTTGTGCTTGAGTTTTGTAAGCATATGGATTTATCAGTCTCCCGAGGATGGTATTATGCACTTAGCATGCTTATGATCAATATTCAGTAATTTGTAATAGTGAGCAATTCAGCTCCATGTATATTTCCTTATGTAAATTTTATGATGGGATCAGGTGGCAGCCCGCCACGGGTATGTTATTGGGATCGGGTGGCACGCCTCCACGGGTATGTTATTTGGATCGGGTTGGACGCCGCAACAGTGTGATGATGATTAAGGTTCCTATATTTATTTTCTTATGGTTTACTTCCTATTTTCTGAGGAAAGTTCGTATTAGTTGCGTGAGTTGAGTAGTCCCTTCCTGAGTCATTCCTTATGTATCGTGTTCGAGTTGTGGCCTATTGGCGCGATGTGTTATCATGTGTGACTATTGGTCATGTTTGGGGTGAATTGTTGTCTGAGATGTTCATACTGGGTGAGACGAGATTACCGGATCAGGGATCAGTGCGATAAGGTTATGTGAAGTGTATATTAAAGAACAAATACCATTATTCGGTTCATAATGAGGTGATGATTCTAGTCAAGATGAGATATTCAATGATTTGTTAACTCTGCAGTTGGGTATGAATTTCTACACATCTCCTTTGTTGTGGTGGTATCGTCAGCATTATAGCAGGATGTATGTATATTTGTTATGAGGTGCATCAGGAGCATCAGATCCGTGAAATTTTTGCTATTAAGGTTCAGGGAACGTCATTGTGGTTAGATGATGAATTTTACGGTGCATGGTGCTAATTCAGCAAAGGTATGCAGTCATGTTCTGGTATATCGTGTGGTAGTTGATACAGAATTTATATATTGGAACTAGGCCTGGTAGAGAAGTTTCAGGTATTGGAATTGGATTCTAAGCTTATTATATGGATAAAAGAGGAAATCTTCAGATTTGATCAAGCTAATATACTCAACTGGGTTGTGGTAGTACAGGAAGGTGCACAAGGTGTTAAACAGTGATTTCAGATAACTGCAGAGCAGTTCTTAGCACGTTCGAGACGAACTTCTGTTTAAGTGGGAGAGAATGTAACGACCGACCGGACGTTTTGAGCTCTAGCGGGTCGTTCAGCGGTTTGAACTCGCGAGAAACTCCATTTCCGGTATTTATGACTTGTAGGTGTGGTCGGAATTGAATTTGGGAAAGTTTGGAGTTGATTTGGAAAGAAAATTCTCATTTTAGAAGCCTTAAGTTGGAGAAATTGACTAAGATTGGAATTTTGAGTAAACAACCTCCGAATCAGGATTTGAAGGTTCCTGCAGGTGCATAGAAAGATGACTTCGGACTTGGGCGTATGTCCGGATCGGGCTTTGGATAACCCGGAAGCGTTTCGGCGCATATTGTGGAAGTCAGCATTTTAGAAGAAATTTCCTAAGTTTTGCTTGAAGCGCATTTCAGTGATATTGATGTCCGTTTGGGATTCCGAGCCTGGGAATAGCTCCGTATGGTGATTCTGGAGTTGGGAGTGTGATCAGAGGTGAATTCGGATGTCCTTACTTCATTTTGAAGTCATTTGGCTAAAGATAGAAATTTGAAGGTTTTTGAGAAATCCGACCAGAAGTGGAAATTTTGATATCGGGGTCGGAATGTGATTCCAGAAGTTGGAGAAGGTCTGTAATGTGGAATATGACTTGTGTGCAAAATTTGAGGTCAATCGGACGCGATTTGATAGTTTCAACATCGAATGTGGAAGTTTGAAAGTTCTAAGTTCATTAAGCTTGAATCGGGCCGCGATTCGTGATTTCGATGTTTTTTTATTTGATTTCAAGGCTCGACTAAGTTCGAATGAGGTATTGGGACTGGTTGGTAGTTTTGGTTGAGGTCCCAGGGCCTGGCCTCGGGCGTGTTTCGGATACTCAACGGGTCGATTCTTGCCTTGTGAGGATTGCTGGTTTTCTGGTGTGAGTGCAACAAGTTTTTACTCAATGTGATCGCGTGAGTGGGTAAGCAATCGCATAGAAGGATTGGAGGCTGCTGGGATTTGGCCTATGCGATTGCGTGGCAGTGTATGCGATCGCATAAAGGAGGATTTGGAGGCCCTGGGAATTTGCTTATGCGATCACATAGAGGTAATTTGTGAAGGCTACTGGGTTCACCTATGCGATCGTAGGGTCTTGTATGCGATTGCACAGAGGAAATTTTGGGAACTCTTGAGATTGGCTTATGCGATCGCGTGAAGGGGAGTGTGATCGCATAGAAGGGGTCGTCTGGGCAGAATGTTTTATAACCGTGATTTTTTGCCATTTTCTCACTATTTCATCTTGGCATGGGTGATTTTGGGAGGCTTCAAAGGGGGATTTTCATCATGCATTACAAAGTAAGTAAATTCCTCCCGTTTTAAAGTTAAATACAAGATTTTATGCATGGGTTAGACATGGAAATTAGTAGGAGAATTGGGATTTTGGAGGAAAGACCTAGAAATTTGTATTTGGATTTTTAGCCACGAATTTGAGCATGAAATTTAGAGTAAATTGTATATTTGAGTTAGTAAGACTATGGCTAGGGTATATCTTCGAGAAATTTTGAAATCCGAGCACGTGGGCCCGAGGGCATTTTGGTCAATTCACCGAGAGGAGTTGGGAAAGTATATAATTTGAATTTCTTACGAGTATTAGACTGAATTTTCATTGCTTTTCCCGTTATTTGGTAGGTTTGGGCCGTTGTGCATCCATTGGATTCGTCGGAAGGGCTTGGAAGCCGGTTATGGGACTTCGGAGCGAGGAGAGTCTCCTTTATAACTTTGTGAGGGGGAATTGTCCCCCTAGGTGAACTAAATGAATACATGCTATTAATTGCGAGGGCTACGTACACACGAGGTGACGGGAGTCCGTGCGTAGCTACTATTATGCCATGTCCGAGTAGTCTAGGACCCACTAGCATGCTTTACTTGTTGTACTGGTGACCTTGTCAATAAAATATCATGTGATGCTTTCAATTAGTATCTAAATCTCTGAGAAGGATAGAGTTTACTTTTCTTAATTGACTAGAAGGAGAATTGGTTCTTCCTTGGATAATTGTGTTTCGGATAAACCTATCGAGTTTGGAACCCTGTCGAAATTGGCAAGTAAATCTCCAGAAAAGTTTTAAATATTATACTCATGTTTATTAAAAGGAGAATTTTATTGAACAGCTAATTTTCCTGATGAAAATGTGGTTTATTGGTGCGAATATGTGTAACTTTGGGTGCCTGAGTCGCATGTATGATTCGCGAGCAGGATGACCCTGTATTTATGTATATTCATACGAGCACCTGAGTCACAGGTATGATTTGCGAGCAGGTTAGCCTTATTATTATATGTTGACCGCGTAGCATGATTGTCTCGCGGGCGGGGAAAATAGATGCATCTATGGTTCGGGCCGTTCGACCCTCGGCAGTGCACAGTTTATGTTTATGTTGGTTCGGGCCGTCGACCCTCGGCATTGCTTGCGCATGATATTTGCTGCGTATTTGCTGTGATTTATACATTTTTATCGGCCTTAGGAAGTTTTAATGGCCAGTTATGAGGAAGGAAAATTTATGTGTAAAATGTGAAATAAGTCTGATGTTTCTTATCCCGGATTATGATTTAAATTGTCAACTCAAATGACGAAGATTTAAAGTGTTAAATGTGGAAGGAGTTGATATTATTTATTCTTGATTTTAATAAATTGTCTATGACATTCATGCTTAGTGTCTCACTTGAATATACTAAATTGACCTCTAGCAAGTGTCTAATTCAACCTCTCATCACTACCTCTCTGAGGTTAGGTGGGCGACTTACTGAGTACACGTTGTTTTCGTACTCATGCTACACTTGCTGTGCATTTTCATTGCACAAGTACTTTCGTAGCGACGTGGCTGGTCTGGAGACTTAGGCGAGCTGCATCATCTGGAGGCGATCCGTAGCTGACAGAGTCTCCCTCTTATTGTATTTATTTCCATTTTAAATTCCTTGTCCAATTTGTATTTCGGACAAGCTTTGTAATATTCATGAAATTCTTAGAATTTGCTCTTGTACTTGTGTCACCGGGTTCTGGGATGTGTTTGGGATTTAACTGAATAAATGGAATAGTTACTTGTCGTATTTATTTGATAAATTTTTATTCCTTTTTATGACTTGTAAGTGAAAGGTAACAATTTTCGAAAAAATGTTAAAACAGGAAATTATATCAACTAATTAATGGTTTGCTTGCTTGACAGTGGTGTCCGGCGCCATCACGAGCTTAATAGATTTCGGGTCGTGACATGGATAGTAGAGAAAATACAATACAATACTCTGAAGGAGACTCTGCTGGCTGCGGCCGTCTCGAGAGGTGCAGCTCACCTAAGTCTCCGTATCAACCATGCAGCTGCGCCAAACTAGGCCACTAGACATACATGTGCCTATGCAACAAAATGCACAACAAGTGTAGTATGAGTACGAAGACAACGTGTACCCAGTAAGTATCTCGCCTAACCTCGAAGAGGTAGTGACGAGAGGTCGACTTCGACGCTTACTAGTGGTCCAAATATTGAAGTACCAAAATGTGCACAAGTATGAATTTTATAAGGTAATTTTAAACTCGAAACAGGAAGCAGGTAAAAAATTCCGTTAATAATAAGAGATTTTCCAAAAGTTCATATTTCATCATTTAACAATCCATCTCAGGCTAAGGAAGAAATATCGTTACTCGTAAATTTGCGAGGCAGCAATACAAGCATGCGCAAATCATGCCGAGGACGTATGGCTCGATCCAACAAAATAATAAAATGTGCACTGCTGAAGGGTCGAACAGTGTGTACTATAGATGCATCTATTAACCTACCGAGGCGAACGACCCGCTCCCATGAGAGTAGTGGAAAGGATCACCCTGCTCGCGGAATATAATTGCGAAGCGGTTACATATAAATAAAGAGTTACCCCGCTCGCGAATCATACATGCGACGCAGGTGCTCATAGATACACACATTCAAATAGTCAATCAAGACTTCATCATGAAAACAATTACGTAGGAAATTTACAAATTTCTCCTTCAACGGTTAAGAAAATAATATTTAATTTTTTTGAAATTCATTTGCCAAGTTCGATATGATTTAAACATTTTAAATTGACAATAAAGTTACAAGTACGGAGCATGCTTTTGGATCCTAGACTACCCGGACTTAAGCATTATAGTAGCTACACACGGACTCTCGTCACCTCGTCCATACGTAGCCCCCACAAATAGTAGTACATAATTAATTATTTCACCTTTGGGGGAAATTCCCTTTTACAAGGTTAGAAAGGAGACTTACCTCGCTCCGAAGTTACATAGCCGGTTTTTCAAATAACTCGACCGATGCCCAATGCTCCAAAACTCGCTTTCACTTTATTAACATTCACAAGATTTTAATCCTCCTCCGACATCGTAACATTGAGTAAAATGCTCATACGCCACCAACAAATTAATATCTACAATTACAATCTCAATTAAAATCAAAATATGAATTAAAAATATTTATCAATATCCATTTATGGCTCACAAGTTGGCTATAAGCCTCCAGCTCAAATCATCTAATAGGTTCACTTACTAGCACATTCAAATCCACTCTTATCATTTAATACCCATTTGAAGTCATCAATGATAGTATAGTAATTCTCCAACACCGTCAAATTACTATTCATCGTCTACCTTAACCAACATATCCAAAATATTCAATTTGGTGATTACTTAGTTGAACACTTTCAACTAATATAGAAAATGATTCCATAGGTTCATTGCATTCTTTAATTTCATTTCTAAAAACACTATTTATCTCTCCTTCATTTTCTCAAGAACACTATTCATGCCATGAACTGGGGTTTATGAAATCAATTATTGTAACGACCTGACCGGTCGTTTTGCTTTCTAGAACCCCCTGCCCCTAAATAAGACTTCTTGTATTTTTCTTTTATTGATTTATTACTTACGGGGATGGTTGGTTCGGGAATTGGAAGAGTTTGAGTTGGAATTGGAACACTTAGTTCCTTAAGGTTGGCCTTAAAGTCCAAGTTTGACTTCGGTCAACATTTTTAGTAAACGACCTCGGAATCGGTATTTGAAGGTTCCAATAGATTCATATGATATTTTGAACTTAGGAGTATGTTCGGAACGGGTTTTGGATGACCCGGGGGCGTTTCGGCGCCAAGTAGTGAAATATGATTCTTGAAGTTCAAAAATTGAGGTTTGGGACATGTTTTAGTGATATCGAGGTCCGAATGGAAATCCGAGACCGGGAATAGTTCTGTAGTGTTATTTATGAGTTGATCGCAAAATTTGGTGTCGTTCCGAGTACTATAGGTATGTTTCGGCGTGTTGGAAGTGAAATTAACCACGAAATCTGTTATGAAATCTAGTAAAAATCAAACCTAGGGTTTTGATAAAAATAGGATTTAACCACGAAATTTGTTATGAAATCTAGTAAAAATCACATATTATTGATCCTTAGGTTATGGGTAACAACTTTCTTTATGAATTTCTGAAATTCGAGCATGTGGGCCCGGGGGTGAATTTTAGGAATCTTACAAATTGGCTTGGATAAACACTTAAATGGTAGAATTATGGACTTTCGAGCGTAGATTGACTAGTTTATGTAATGTTTTGCTAGTTTCGAGTTGTTGGGCATAAAATTTGGAAGTTTGAGTGCATTCTTGAATCGGGAAGTTGGCTTGATACGAGGTGAGTCTCCTTTCTAACCTTGTAAGAGGAAATTTTCCCCATAGGAGAAATAATTTATTATGTGAATAACTGTGGGGGATTACGTACGTACTAGGTGATGAGGGTCCGTGCGTAGTGACTATTCTCTCCATGTCCGGGTAGTTTAGGCTTACACCATGGCTTGTGAACATTGCTAATTGGTTTATATGCGTGGTCATCATCGAGTGAAAGTTTACATCAATATCTTAAGAGTTTAAAGGTTTCAAGTAAGTCATTAATTTGAAAAATGAATCGAGAAGAATGTGTTGTGTTTATGTGAAACCGTTTCGCAATTATATTCTGCGAATGGGTGATTTCCTCCACTACTCTCATGGGAGCGGGCCGTTCGCCTCGGCAGGTTAATAGATGCATCTATGGTTCACACCGTTCGACCCTTCGACAATGCATATTTACTTTTTCTGTTGGTTCAGGCCGTACGTCCTCGGCATATTATGTGCATGTTAATTTGCTTGGTGTTTTCCTGTGATTGTCAAACCGTTAAAAAGGCCTTGAAGAATAAAATTGTAATCTGTTTAATAGGAGCTGGCACCTAAATGCACCTGTGGAAAGATTTATCATTTTTCGTCCTTATTGTTATTTATCTTTGATCTTCATGCTTAGCCTTATAATTTAATAAATTATCTGGCCCTAGTGAGTGTCAAGTCGACCTCTCGTCACTACCTCTTCGAGATTAGACTGGATACTTACTGGGTACATAATATTTATATACTAATGCTACGCTTCTGTACTTAATTGTACAAGTTCTGAGTCAGGTACATCTGGTTATCAGTCCGGAGCACGTTCTTGACTCCTCAAGATCAGAGATTCCACGGTGAGCTATTTTCCTTGGGTACCGTTCAGCAGCACGTTGGAGTCTTTCCCTTTTGTTATCCTGTCTATATCCTCTCAGGCAGTAGGATAGGCACATTCTTTTGATTTCCCTCTACTAGATGCATGTACACTTGTGACACTAGTTCTTGGCACACATATTGGTAGACTATTCTTTTGGAATGTAATTATTTAAATTTAACTTCTTGATCACTGCAAGTAAATTTGCTTTGATATTTATCATTTTCTCAGGCATTGTGACAAAATTTGAGTATGGTTAATAAAGTTTTATAAAATTAAATGGAACTCACTAGACTAATAAGGTTGGCTTGCCTAACATCGGTGTTGGGCGCTATCACGACCTAGATTAGGATTTGGGTCGTGACAATATGGTATCAGAGCTCTAGGCTCACGTGGGTCTCACAAGTAACAGGCAAACCCAATAGTCTTGCGGATCGGTACGGAGACGTCTATATTTATCTTCGGGAGGCTATAGGGTGTTAGGAAATCTCTCTTTATTCACCTTCTCTCGTGCAGTTGATAGTCTATTAAATCTCACTCTTCTATTCTCTCATAGATGGTAAGGACGCGCACAGCTGACGTTCCAAACCTAGGAGGAGCCGCTCCCCCCGTTGCTAGAGGCCGAGGCANGGGGGGGGGGGGGCACCGACCTGAGGTAGGGGACGAGGGCGTCCTAGAGCTGCCCCAGTTGCACCACCAGCGGATTCGGCAGAGGATCTCGTGATTGAAGAGCAGGGTAAGGTGACCGTACCAGATCCTGCCCCAGTGGATTTCATGATAGCGTCGGGCTTTCAGGAGGTCATGGGTCGTATGATGCGGTTCATGGACACTATGACCCAGATTGGTTTATTTCCGGCGGACCCGGCCACTTCTCAGGTGGGAAGGGGAGCACATACCCCTACTGCCCAGGCCCCAGGACATGTAACTGCAGTTTATGAGACTCCGTGTACCCTACCCATGGGCGGAGCCCAGCCTGTTGCAGCAGTAGCGCCTGATCCCCGACCAGCTGCGGACGGCGATCCGCAAAAGTTATTGGACAGATGGACTAGACTTCACCCTCCTGTCTTTGGGGGCGAGCGTCATGAGTATGCTTAGGATTTTATTGATAGGTGCAGGGACATACTGCACAACATGAGGATACTGGAGTCTCATGGGGTTGACTTCACCACTTTCCAGCTAGAGGGTAGGGCCCGCAGATGGTGGTAGTCTTATGTTCTTGGCAGGCCAGCAGATTCTCCTCCATCACCTAGGAGCACTTCACTCAGTTATTCCTAGACAGGTATATCCCACCCTCTGAGAGGGAAGAGTTGCGGTACCAGTTCGAGCAGGGTCAGATGTCAGTGTCCGACTACGAAGCGAGGTTTTCTGAGTTGTCTCGTCACGCACTTATGATACTTCTTACTGATGCAGAGAGAGTGCAGAGATTTTTAGCAGGGTTGCACTATGGTATTAGGGCCAACATGGCCCGAGAGGTGGAGATGAAGACTCCTTATCAGCTAGTAATGGAGATCGCCCACAGGATTGAGGGCTATCGTCTGAGGGGTAGAGAGCAGGGGAAGCAGGATAAGAGAGCTCGGTTTTTTGGAGATTTTAGAGGTGCTACGGTTAGAGGCAGAGGTCAGTTTGGGAGGGGCCAGCCCAGCAGGCCTCCATATTTGGCACCACAACCACCTCCTCGAGGCTCTCCAATGAGGCCTTATCTCAGTGCCATGACGGAGAGTTATTATCATCCACCAGCTATTTAGGGTTCTTCCAGCGGGTATTCTGGTCATCAGGGTTCTTCCAACGCCTATTTCAGTGCCATGCTAGAGAGTTCATACCGTCCCCCAGCCATTCAGGGTTCCTCCAATGGGTATTCCGGCCTCCAGGGCCTGTCTTCAGGGCAGCAGTCTATGGTGCCGAGAGGTTGTTACGAGTGTGGGGATCCAGGTCACATGAAGAGGTTTTGCCCCAGGCTTCGGTGCAAGGCGGTACAACAGGTCCATCAGCCTATGATTTCAACACCAGCATTACGGCAACCTAGAGGTGGAGGACAGGTGGGTAAGGGTCGTACTAGAGGTGGAGGCCAAATAGGGGGAGCTCAGCCAGCTGCTATTCAGTCGGGTGGAGGCCAGCCAGCCGGTGCTCCAGCCAGATTCTATGCTTTTCCGGCCAGACCAGATGCATTGGCCTCAGACGCCGTTACCACATGTATTATCTCCATATGCGGTGTGGAGGCTTTAGTATTACTTGACCCAGGGTCTACCTATACATATGTATCACCTCTATTTTCTCATTTCCTGGGTGTTCCTCGTGAGTTTTTGGGTACTCCTGTTTATGTGTCCACTACTGTGGGCGATTCTGTGGTTGTCGGCCAGATCTATCGGTCCTGTGTGGTCACATTCTGTGGGTTCGAGACTAGAGCATGGATTGGTTATCCCCGTACCACGCCATCTTAGATTGACATGCCAAGACTGTTATATTAGCCATGCCTGAGTTGCCGAGATTGGAGTGGAGAGGTTCCTCAGTTAGGTCGACCTCTCGTCACTACCTATTTAAAATTAACTTCTTGATCATTGCAAGTAAATTTGCTTCGATATTTATCATTTTCTCGGGCATTGCGAAAAAATTTGAGTATTGTTAATAAAGTTTTATAAAATTAAATGGAACTCACTAGACTAATAAGGTTGGTTTGTCTAACATCGGCGTTGGGCGCTATCGCGACCTAGAATAGGATTTGGGTCGTGACAATTATCCAACCATAACAACTTGAAACAAATATTAGAATTACTCTCACCGACTCATAAAAAATGAGCTTGAAGCATTAGTATTGCCTTCCTGAAGCTTTTTCTTAAAAGTTCAATGTTTGAGAAATTTGTTCTTTAACAACTTGAAAGATTTCTAAGGATTTAAAAGATTGAATGATGTTAATACTAGTGTTAATAGGATGTTATTAACTTAAAATATCCAATAAAACTCACATTGTATTGTTAAGCAGTCCCCAAGGTCGAATCCACCATGAAAGAACCAATCCCAAGCTCAAGAAAATCCTCAAAAAGGGCAGCTGCCCAAGATTTCCTTATATAGGCACATGTGCTTCATCGAGTTGTACCTTACGATGTGCAGGTTGTACCTCATATTACAAGTTTTCCCCAAATGGACACCTTTTGTTAAAAAGTCCATAACTCCTTGTAGAAATATCTAAATAACAAACGGTTTGAAGCGTTAGAAAATAGACTCAAATATATTTCATTTGATAGGTTGTTCACCATATAAATCTTTATATATTTTGAGATATAAGCTTCCAAATTTGGCTCAACGCATCAAAAATTTTGGGCAAAACTGCTTTCCCAGCCTTCATTCAATTAATCATAGCTTTCTGTAAAAATGTCCAAATGATGAATGGTTTAACTTTCTGGAACCTAGAATCAAAGGGCTACAACTTTTATATTTTGACAATTTTTAGATTCCTCATAGATTTCGATTTGTAAGCTTTCAAAGTTAGCTCTACGATGCACCAGTTGCTGTCCTAAACAGCTTTTGCAGCAGAAAATTCCAGCAGCTTTTTTTTGTCCGAAATCAATTCTGTTAACCTTCCGAAATCCACTCGAGGCCCTCGGGACCTTAACCAATTATACCAACATGTCCCAAAATATAGTACGAACTTAGTTGAGGCTTCAAACCACGTCAAACAACGCCAAAATTATGAATCGTGTATCGAACCAAATTATGAGTTTTCAATTCTTTCAACTTCTATATTTTGTGCCGAAACGTATCAAATCAATCCGGATGACTTCAAATTTTGCACACGATTCATAAATCACATTACAGACCTACTCCAAATTTCAGAATCAGAATCCGACCCCGATATAAAAAAGTCCACTTCCGGTCAACCTTCTCAAAAACCTTCAAATTTCTAACTTTAGCCAAATGACTCCAAAACGACCTACGGACCTCCGAATTCACATCCAGATGCGCTCCCAATACCAGAATCACCATACGGATCTTTTCCCCGACTCGGAATATCAAACAGACATCGATAATATTGAAAAATGCACCTCAACCCAAATTTATGAATTTCTTCCAAAATGTCAACTTCCACGATAGACGTCGAAACGCTCCCGGGTCATCCAAAACCGGATCCGAACATATGGCCAAGTCCGAAATCATCATACGAACCTTCTGGAACCTTCAAATCCCGATTCCGAGGTCGTTTACTCAAAATTCAACCTTAGTCAATTTTTCCTACTCAAATCTTTCGAAATGAGAATCTTTCTCTCTAAACCAACTCTGAGCTTCCCGAAATTCAATTCTGACCACACGTACAAGTCATAATACCTAAAGTAAAGTTTCTCTTGGCCTCAAACTGCCGAATGACGCGCTAGAGCTCAAAACGACCGGTCGGGTCGTTACATTCTCTCCCACTTAAACATACGTTCGTCCTCGAACGTGCTAAGAACTGCGTTGGAGTTGTCTGAAATCACTGTTGAATACCTCGTGCACCTACCTGTGCTACCAAAACTCAGTTGAGCACCTTAGCTCAAGCAAATTTGAAGATATTCTCTTTTATTCAAACAAATAAGCTTAGAACCCAATTCCAACACTCAATAATCTCTGCCAGACATGCTTCCAACCTACGAATACCGTATCAATTACTACAAAATGCACCGATACATGATTGAATACCCTTTGCTGAATTCACACTATGCACTGCATAACGCACATGACTACAACAACATCCTCTAATAACAATAGCCGAAATTCCACGAATCTGATGCTCCCAATGCACATCATGACATGTATAAATCCTGTTCTAACCCTTTGCAATACTGCCACGACGGAGGAGACGTGTAGAATTTCATAACCAACTGCTGCGTCAACAAATCATTAAGTCTATACTCCTGACAAGAGCCATCACCTCATGCTGTATCAAATAATGGCATTTTCTCTTTAATACACTTCATATAATCTGATTGCACTGATGCTAGATCCAATAATATCTTTTCACCCAGTACGAACCACTCAGGCGATAAGCCGCCCCAGACCTGACCAAAAGTCTCACATGACGCCACAACGCCAATAAACTACAAACTCGAATGGGATAAATAAGAAAAGCGAACTCTGGAAGGAACTACTCAACTCACGCACTAATGTGAACTTTCCTCAGAAAACGGGAAACAAACACACAAAAATAGAATGTATAAAATCGTAATCAACATCACACTGTTGCGGCGTGCAACCCGATCCAAATAACATACCCGTGGCGGCGTGCCACCAAATCCACACATAAAATTCACATAAGGAGATATACACCGAGCTAAATTGCTCGTTAATACAAAATACTGAATATCAGTCACAAGCAACGTTAAGTGCATAACACCATTCTGGGGGGACATATAGCGCCATAAGCTACAAAACTCAAGCACAATTGAGGTGTGATATATGATCTGAATCTCAAGAGCCATCCTGCTCACATAACACCATCTCTACACGGAACCTCAAATCATAAGAAATTTATCAAGTCGTTTCACAGCTCACATGGCAAAACATAGTTTTACATGGAATAGCCAATGACGAAACGGCATCCAATGTCGGAATAATCCTCCGTAAGGACCGATATGCTGAAATGAACACATCCGACGTGATATAGAGCCCATATTCATATTTAAATCCATCCACGGACCTCAAGCCGATTCTAATCGCACCGTACAAGGCTGGTAACCTTTCAAGGGTCCCTAATAACCGCTCTTTCCCATAACACACAAGAACAACCATCATAACCGGAACAAACTTCCACAGTCCACAACCAAACGAACCGAGTGCCCTCTAGGCACAAATTCCCAATTTAACTATATTACCACAATCTTCATACTTGGTTTCAGTTCTTCAATCAATCAAGTGACAACACGTCACACTTATAAAATTTTCGCGTGGGATACACTCCCACGACCTTCCGCACCGGGTAACAAGTCTGCACATCCATACTATCGGCCACACAAATGCTGTAAAGAAATTCCAAAATCTACAATCTGTATGCAAAGCCTCTCATACCAGACACCGAACTCAAGTGAGGCCAGAAACAATACCAGATGACTCTAACCATCTAAGTCCCTTCTCGCTCATTCGAGCTCGTGATAGTCCAGCCAACACCAAACGACAACCTTGATCATCAACTTCTGAATTTCCATGCTGCCCACTGCACCTAATCATACCAATACGCAATTGTACGAGAACTTCATCATAAAAACTGAACCACTAAAGATTAAGCACTTCATCATAAATGACCTTTTACTTAACTCATTTCAAGAGGACCATTGCAACATGTGACTGAATTCTCATGTCCGCAAGAAATACCAACCTCAAGTACAACTCTTCTGGGATCCATCCACACATAACATTCCATAATACTTGAATGCCTCCAGATAAAATCAATTACAGTGGTCGTCAAGCCTCGCACGTACCGCCACAAATCACATGCATAACTTAACACACTGAAGGGACTGATCTTTGCGACCATCATGCTGATAACTAGAAACCTCACAAGTAGATAACCATACAATCCAATCGTAGGTGGCGGAGCTCTCCCACTTAGCTTAAAGCTACCCTTGCATATCCTGGAACCCGCCGGGATTCTTCCTTCATCATTGACATGATCTTGCACAATTAACCCACCACATTCCTCGAAATTCCTTCTATTAACATTTCATAAACACTCTGAACCACTAGCCACATTCACATGTTCGACCTCTTACCGGATAGCCAGTAGAACTCTTTGGAGAACCTGCATCAACACCACGCGACCGCTACTCTGCTCACATGAGATAACCCACATGTGGAACTACCTGCCAACATCTTCCAACGACGCTGCACTAAGTACAATTACTATAAAATCGATAACCCACCCTGAGCCCGTGCTTATTTACCAGTTGGACAAGTCCGTTCAATCCTCGTGGACATAAACTAAAGGTGCGACAATACATTCCAATACAAGGTCATGTTGTATCCTTCTTCACATCAAGCACTCCTTTCCGTCATATCCAACCTTCCTCCGCATAGCAGCCATTATTCCAAAATTACGCTTGTAGACCTAGTCACTGTCTACCATGAATCTCAAATCACTCTAACTTTCCTCAAGGCCTGCAGCTATCCTATCACAGAACCCATATGCTACTCTACCACTCTCCGACTTTGGTCAAACACTCTCATTTAAGCAACTATTCAACTTCTGCCCCTTACACCTGACCTTCTAGAAATTTAACCACCGCAAGACATCTCCCACATGTCCTTCCTCATCCTTTGCTGCCCAGTTGTTACCTTAATTCAAAATCCATCTCTATAGGACATTCCACCAACCCAACCTGAACACTCCTAGTCCGATTGCCTTTCCTCCGCCGGAAATAAAATACTCAATCTTTGAATCTTACACCGAGTAATCATCGTTCCAAGTCATTCACTGCGTCGACGCATAGACAAGTATCCTACCATTACACCGCACTAGGCAATAGCAACGCACGAATCATCATAACAATCAATGCCAAATCTCAAAACTTTAGGTAATACTGATACTGAGCTGAAATGATAGAACGACCTTCTGCAAGGCGACGGCCATAGCCTAATCGAATACGCAGGGAAAAACATCCTGCACCCCATATGTAGAACCATTCCAATTCCACAATTCCCAATTCATAACAAGTACTTCGCGTCGCATAAGATTCAATAGGAAATAAACAAAGGCATAAGCCTCAAAGGAATCAAATCGCACGATGAGGAATCAAGAAGGGGAGTGCTCCTAGCAGCCCTGTAGCCTCTCGAAGATAAGTACAGATGTCTCCATACCAATCCGAAGACTCTACTAGACTTGCTCATGACTCGTGAGACATAAGTGAACCTAGTGCTCTGATACCATGTTGTCACGACCCAAAATCCATTAAAGGCCGTGATGGCGCCAGACACCACTGTCAGGCAAGCCAACACTAAATAGTTAATTAAATTCTCATTTTAATATTTTTGAAATCATTTCTTTTCCTTACATTTAGCAATAAAAAATGAACTTCACCGAGTAAATAATAATATCTTTAACCACTTTTCAATACTAACTAATCCCATATACATCCCTGAACCCAGTGTCACAAGTGCATGGGCAATTTCTAGAAAATAAAATGTAATACAATAACCATCTGGAATACAATTGGACAGTATAGAAAATACAATATAATACTCTGAAGGAGACTCTGCTGGCTGCGGTCGTCTCGAGAGGTGCAGCTCACCTAAGTCTCTGTATCAACCATGCCGTTGTGCCAAACTAGACCACTAGACATACATGTGCATGTGCAACAAAATGCACACTAAGTGTAGTATGAGTACAAAAATAATGTGTACCTAGTAAGTATCCCGCCTAACCTCGAAGAGGTAGTGACGAGAGGTCGACTTTGACGCTTACTAGTGGTCCAAATATTTAAGTACCAAAATGTGCACAAATATGAATTTTATAAGGTAATTTCAAACTCGATAAACATGAAGCAGGTAAACAATTCCTTTAATAATAAGAGATTTTCCAAAAGTTCATATTTCATCATTTAACAATTCATCTCAGGTTAAGGAAGAAATATCATTACTCATAAATTTACAAAGTAGCAATACAAGCATGCTCAAATCATGTCGAGGACGTACGACCCGATCCAACAAAATAATAAAATGTTCATTGCCGAAGGGTCGAACGGCGCGAACCATAGATTCATCTATTAACCTGTCGAGGCGAACGACCCGCTCCCATGAGAGTAGTGGAAAGGATCACCCTGCTCGCGAAATATAATTGCGAAGCAGTTACATATAAATAAAGAGTTACCTCGCTCGCGAATCATACATGCGACGCAGGTGCTCATAGATACACACATTCAAACAGTCAATCAAGACTTCATCATGAAAACAATTACGCAGGAAATTTACAAATTTCTCCTTTAACGGTTAAGAAAATAATGTTTAATTTTTTTGAAATTCATTTTCCAAGTTCGATATGATTTAAACATTTTAAATTGACAATAAAGTTACAAGTACGGCAAGTAACCATGCTTTTGGTTCCTAGACTACCCGGACTTAAGCATATAGTAGCTACACACGGACTCTCGTCACCTCGTGCATACGTAGCCCCCCACAAACAGTAGTACATAATCAATTATTTCACCTTTGGGGACAATTTTCTCTTACAAGGTTAGAAAGGAGACTTATCTTGCTCCGAAGTTCCATAACCAGTTTTTCAAACAACTCGACCGATGCCCAATGCTCCAAAACTCGCTTTCGCTTTATTAACATTCACAAGCTTTTAATCCTCCTCCGACATCGTAACATTGAGTAAAATTCTCACACCAAAAAATTGATATCTACAATTACAAACTCAATTAAAATCAAAATATGACTTAAAAATATTTATCAATATCCATTTATTGCTCGCAAGTTGGCTACAAGCCTCCAACTCAAATCATCTAACAGGTTCACTTACTAGCACATTCAACTCCACTTTTATCATTTAATACCATTTGAAGTCATCAATGATAGTACATTAATTCTCCACCACCGCCAAATTACTATTCATCGTCTACCTTAACAAATATTTCCAAAATATTCAATTTGGCGATTACTTAGTTGAACACTTCCAACTAAGATAGAAAATAATTCCATAGGTTCATTGGATCCTTTAATTTCATTTCTAAAAACACTATTTATCTCTCCTACATTTTCTCAAGAAAAATATTCATGCCATGAACTAGGGTTTATGAAATCAATTATTGTAACGACCCTACATGTCACTTTACTTTCTAGAACCCCGTGCCCCTAAATAAGACTTTATGTATTTGCTTTTATTGATTTATGACTTACATGGATGGTTGCTTCGGGAATTGGAAGAGTTTGGGTTGGAATTGGAACGCTCAGTTCCTTAAGGTTGGTCTTAAAGGCCAAGTTTGACTTCGATTAATATTGTAGTAAACGACCTCAAAATCGGGATTTGAAGGTTCCAATAGGTTTGTATGATGATTTTGGACTTGGGCGTATGTTCGGAATGAGTTTTGGATGACCCGGGGGCGTTTCGGCGCCAAATAGTGAAATATGATTCTTGAAGTTCAAAATTGAGGTTTGGGACGTGTTTTAGTGATATCGAGGTCCGAATGGAAATCCGAGCCGGGAATAATTCCGTAGTGTCAATCTTTTAGGGATTGATAGACTTGTGAAGATCCTAATTAGTATATATAATTTATCATCAAATATATCTGTTTGTAAATTGATTCATCGACTTATAACTTACTCAGATGCATCATTGAATATTAAAAATAAAGCGTTTGAACTATCTCTCTCTCTCTCTCTCTCTCTCTCTCTCTGTCTATATATATATATATATATATATATATATATGAAACACGCTTCATTGTACTACTTTAACTGCATATATATCATGTTATAGTATATATTAGTTTATTCATTATTTGTATTACAAAAGTGTTAATGGATTATATTTATATTATTTAAATAGTAAATGTAAAAGTGATTCATAATTTTGACCAATGTTGACCTAATAACCGACCCACTTTGGTCGGTAATTTTAAGTAAAATTTCTTTAAATTTTATAAAACATTTTAAATAATAACATAACTATTAAAATTTTTATAATTGGGTCCACATTACCTACCAAAGTTTGTCGGTAAATTCTTCCCCTGAATTAGCCGACCAACTTTGGTCGGTAATTTTTAATAAAATTTCTTTAAATTTTATAAAATATTTAAATAATAATATAACTATTAAAATTTTAAAAATTGGGTCCACATTACCGACCAAAGTTGGTCGCTAATGGGAAAGTTTCTTTGACTAAGCAAGTCTGACCGGCTCGGTCAACTTGTTGACCAACTTACCGACCAACTTTGGTCGGTATTATTTTTAAAATAAATGTAAAATATTTTCTCCCAGTTTCCATCCTACTTTGGTCGCCTTTATTGACCGACCAACGTTGGTCGAAAAATTTTGATCGGTATTTATCAGATTTCTAGTAGTGAGTATGGCAGAGAAAAGTATAGAGAAATAATTCTTATTGATTTGGGATCAATTACAATGGAATAGAACCTCTCTATTTATAGGATAAAAGTGACTTACCACCAAGTAATAAACTCTAGAATCTCTATAGAATATAGACATTCACTATAAGTAAAATACTATTTATAACACTCCCCCTTGAATGTCTATTCAATAGATAATGTGCCTCGTTAAAACCTTAACTAAAATAAAATCCAATCGGAAAAAAATTCTAGATAAGGAAAAAGAGTACACATGTATAGAAATACACCTTTTGGTTGCGTCGTTAAAAACCTTGCAAGAAAAATACAGTGGGACAAAACCTTGTAAGGGAAAAAGATTAAAACACGTATTAACTCCCACTGATGAGAGCATCAATTCACATCCTTGAGCCTTCACATCCCGAATTTGTACAATAGCTTTTTGAAGGTTGAAGTCAGTAGAGATTTGGTGAAAAAATCATCCATATTAACTTCAATGAATACGTTGCACCTTGAAAATTCTCGCGATCACATTATCATGCTTATAATTATAGCAAGATAGAAATATGCATAAATTGTACTTAGGATGTAGTACTTCATGACCAAGAATTTTATATGCTATAAGCAATTTAAATTGTGATGATCCAAGGGGTCATTTTATGAAATCAGACCTAATTTTAGGCTTACTAGCCATAAAAAGGTTAATTTTAATTACCTCGATTTGCGTGCGCAGTCCGGGCATGAAACCAAAAAGTTTTTATGTGAAAAAATGAAAACAATATTTCTAGAGTTAAATTTTGGTTTTACTTGACTTTGGTCAACATATATGGTAAATGGACCCGGATCTATGTTGCAATGATCCAGGGAGGTCCGATGTAAAATATGGGACTTGGGCGTATGCCCGGAATTGAATTCCGAGGTCCCTAGCCTTAGAAAATAATTTTTGAAGAAAATTGTTCTGCTGGTTAATTCAAGAAATAAAGAAATAAAATAATATGTGAAATTGATGATATCAGGCCTGTATTCTGGTTCCGGAGCCCGGAACAAGTTCGTTATGTTATTTAAATCTATGAAATTTCATGAGAATCGGAGTAGATTTGATGTAATTCGGACATCCGGTTGAAAAGTTAGAAAATTGAGTGTTCTTGAGGAAATCTTGAGTTTTGAGGTTAAATATGTAGATTTTAATGTTATTTTGATGATTTGATCGCACGAGCAATTCTGTATGATATTTTTAGACTTGCATGCATGTTTGGTTTGGAGCCCCGAGGGCTCAGGTGACTTTCGTGTAGGCTACGGAGTGTCTAGACTTAGAAAAATACCCCAACAACTGAACATCTGGTGTTGCAGGCCTCAGATCTTGCAAATGCGAGATCGGGCTTCACAATTGCGAAGTCAATGGCCAGCCTAAAATCTCACAATTGCGAGGTCTTGGGTCGCAAATGCGACATCTTTTATCGCATTTGCGAAAAACCCCAGAAATCCCAGGGTTCGCAAATACGAACTCTAGTTCGCAAATGCGAGACCCGCAACCTGTTATATCAGATTTTCACGGGGTTTTCACTTCTTTTTCAATTCTCTCAAACCCTAAACCTCCATAGGCGATTTTCCGAAGATCAAAACTTCTCCAAATCATTGGTAAGTGATCTCTAACTAATTCCTTTCATTTCTTAACAACTTTTAACAAGATTAAAACCAAAATTCTAGAGTTTTCATGGTAAAAATTGGGTTTTTGGGTAGAACTTAGGATTTCAAAATTTGGGGAATTGGACCTCGAATTGAGGTCGGATTCCAATACCAATTGCATATCCGGGCTCGGGGGAGATTGGGTAAACGAGTGTTGGTCCGAACCTCGAGTTTAGACCAAGCGGGCCCGGGGTCGATTTTTGTATTTTGATAAGAAAACATAGGAAAACTATAGAGTTTCATTAAAGTTGATTCCTTTAAGCAATAATTGATAATATTGAACCAATTGTGATTATATTCGAGCGAGTTAGAGGCAAATTCTAAAGGAAAGGCCGTGCTAGAACAGTGATTGCCTACAGAATTGAGGTAAGTGTTGTGTCTAACCTTAGCTTGAGGGAATATGTATTTTATGACTACTTGTTACATGTTTGTTTGCTAAATCCAATGTATATGTGAGGTGACAAGTCCCTATACATTGTGGTCAGGTCATACCGTGCGAGTAAATGCTATTTCTTGTTATTCTTGCTGTCTTAAAGCCTATCATCTGTGATTATTGTTGTTAGTGAAATGTTGAGAGATTATTATCCGGTTCCACCGACGTGATTATTATTCTGAATCCCGAGTTGAGATTGAAATGATAAATGATTATAGTAACTATGATGAAATATTGATTGCTTGTGAAATTCCTTTGAGAACATTGAGTTAAGATTGAAATATTAGATGGTGATAGAAATTATGAGGAAATACTGTTTCTTGTGAAATTCCCTTTTTATGTTATTGATGATTTGATTAGATTGTGAGGAAGAGTGTAAAGCACGAAGGGTGATGCCGTGCATGACTTAATTATATTGGGAGGAAGGGTGTAAAGCACGAAGGGTGATGCCGTGTGTGATTTATTTATGATGAGAGGAAGAGAGAAAAACACAAAGGGTGATGCCGTGCATTCTTAATTATAATCTGGTGAGGATGAGTTTAATAGCATGAAAGGTAATGCCGTGTATTCTATTTATTATTTGGTGAGGCTGAGAGTAAAAGCACGAAGGGTGATGTCGTGAAAGTTCTATTTCTATTATTAATTGCTAATATTATTGTTGATCACTGTCTGTTCTTGTCTTATTGTTATCCCCATTCCTTATGAAAAAAAAGAGAAGGAAAAATTCCCCATCGCATGCTCCCTTCCTATTAGTTGTTGGTTACACTCTTTAATTGTCATTATTTCCTGTTAGCATGTTTTCAATGTCCAGGTTTTATGTGGTGTCTTTTCCTAGCCTCGTCACTACTTCGCCGAGGTTAGGCTCGACAGTTACTCAGTACATGGGGTCGGTTGTAATAATACTACACTCTGCACTCTTTTGTGCAGATCCAGGTACCGGCCAGCATTAGGAGATCCTAGTAGCCGATATCATCATTCGAAGACACTAGATAGATCTGCTGGCGTCCGCAGATTCTTGGATTCTTCTCTTAGTTTTATACAGACTATTTTATTACACTCAAAATAGATACGTTATTTCTTTTAGCCCATTATTTGTAGTATCCTTAGTAGTTCGTGAATTGTGACACCAGACCCTAGGGTAACGTCATAGTTATATATTTAGTTCGTGGTTCGTTTATTCATTCATTTATTATTTTATCTGTGAAGGCATGCATTGGAAATTTTTGGATTTAGTTTATTTTAAATTGTTTTATTGCGTCTAAGTAAATGTTTGAAAGAAAAATGGTTAATTAATTTCTAACATTGGCTTGCCTAGAAAGTATTGTGTTAGGCGCCATCACGATCCCGCGGGTTAGGAATTTGGGCCGTGACAAGTTGGTATCAGAGAACTAGGTTGCATAGGTCTCACAATTCACGAACAAGCTTGATAGAGTCTGAAGGATCGGTACGGAGACGTCTGTATTTATCTCTCGAGGCTATGAATTTAGGAACAAACTTATTTTTATTTCTACTCTGTCGTGCGATTCTTGATATCTCAGAAAAATACTGATTGAACTCTTCTACTCTCTCGCAAATGGATAGAACACGTGCTTCCTCTTCCGCTAACCAACAATCCGGTCTTCCAGCAGCAGCAACTTCTATTAGGGGCAGAGACTGAGGCCACGTCAGGGGCCGGGGCAGGGGCAGGACACAGCCTACTGCTCAGACAGCAGCTCCAGTTGTGGAGCCCTAGTTTGAGATTGATGAGGGGGCTCCAGCTCAGACCTTTCCAGCTGGACCAGCTCAAGTCCCAGAGGGGTTTATTGCTACCTCGGTGCTTCAGGATGCTTTGGTCCGATTAGTGGACCTTATGGAGGGTGTAGCCCAGACTGGAGCACTCCTTGTTGCAGCAGCCACATCTCAGGCTGGAGGAGGGGTCTAGACTCCTTTTACCCACACCCCTCAGATTTAGACCCCAGCAGCCAACCCAGTTGGGGTAGTTCAGACAGTTGCTGCAGCCCCGATTGCTGAGGGGGAGCAGCTATGACTTCCGATGCTTTGTGGAGATCGGACAGGTTCATCAAGCTTTTCCCTGTTCACTTCAGTGGTGCTACTTCAGAGGATCCTCAGGAATATCTAGATATATGTCATGAGGTACTTCAGAATATGGGTATTTTAAAGACCAATGAGGTTGATTTTGCTGCCTTTCAAATGATCGATTCTGCCAAGAAATGGTGGAGGGATTATTTGTTGACTAGACCAATTGGGTCACCTGCTTTGACTTGGGATCAATTTTCTCACCTCTTTTTGGATAAATTTTTGCCTATCACTACTAGAGAAGAGAAGTGTCATCAATTTAAGCGTCTTCAGCAGGGCGGCATGACAATTACCTAGTATGAGAATCGCTTTGTGGATTTGACTTGACATGCTATTCTTTTATTGCCCACAGAAAGGGAGAGGGTTAGGAGATTTATTGAGGGTCTTGCTCAGCCCATTAGGTTGCAAATGGCCAAAGAGACAGGGACTGAGATTTCTTTTCAGGATACGACTAATGTGGCCAGGAGGGTTGAGTCGGTTCTTGGGATGGGAGGTCAAGGACCAGACAAGAGGCCTCGCCATTCTGGTGGTTTCAGTAGTGCCTCATCTGGAGGCGAGGTTAGTTTCATCAGAGGCCATTCTTCCAGGCCATTCCATTCAGCACTTCAGGCTTCACATGGTACCTCAGGTGGTCGCGGTTCTTATATGCCTCCTTCTACTCAGTCAGTCTACAGTGCACCATCAGCTCCTATCAATGCACCTCCTCTCCAGAGTGTTCAGGGTGGTTATACTGGTCGGCAGGGTTAGTTCATCGGCCAACAATCTCAGCAGCCGAGGTCTTGTTACACTTGTGGTGACCCGAAGCACATTGCCAGATATTGTCCTTGCGCGTCGAATAATTCTCAGTATCAGAATTCTCGTGCTATAGTTCCAGCACCGCCTGCCCAGCCAGCCAGGGGTAGGGATCAGGTAGCTAGAGGTAGAGCACAAATTGTTAGAGGTGGAGGTCAGGCCGCTAGGGGTGGAGGCCAGCCCGCTAGAGGTGGAGGTCCGCCTATTGGAGGTCCTCCCAGAGACATGGTTCAGGGTAGTGGAGCCCAGCCCCGATTATATGCATTTCCAGCCAGACCCGAGGCGGAGTCCTCCGATGCAGTTATCACAGGTACCATTTTAGTTTATAATAAAGATGCTTCAGTTTTGTTTGATCCGGGGTCTACTTATTCTTATGTGTCATCCTATTTTGCTTCGTATTTGGTTGTGCCCCGCGATTCTTTGAGTGTCCCTGTTTATGTGTCTATGTCGGTGGGGGATGTTATTGTTGTAGATCATGTATATCGTTTGTGTGTAGTCATTATTGAGGTTCTTGAAACTAGTGTAGACCTTTTGCTTCTTGACATGATCGATTTTGATGTCATATTGGGCATGGATTGGTTGTCACCTTACTATGCCATCTTGGACTGTCATGCCAAGACAATTACTTTAGCTTTGTCGGAATTGCCTCGGTTAGAATGGAAAGGGACTCCTGGTCACTCTCCCAGCAGAGTGATTTCTTATACGTAAGCTCGTCGCATGGTCGAGAAGCGGTGTTTGGATTATTTGGCTCATATTCATGATTCTAATGCCGACATTTCTTTGATAGATTCAGTGCCTATTGTTCATGAGTTTACCGAGGTGTTTCCGGCAGACCTGTTGAGGATGCCACCCGATTGGGATATTGATTTTTGCATTGATGTGGTTCTGGGCACTCAACCCATTTCTATCCCTCCATATCGGATGGCCCCACCAGAGTTGAAAGAATTGAAAGAGCAGTTGCAAGACCTGCTTGATAAGGGTTTCATTAGACCTAGTGTCTCGCCCTGGGGTGCACCGGTTTTGTTTGTAAAGAAGACGGATGGATTGATGAGAATGTGTATAGATTACCGACAGTTGAATAAAGTTACTATCAAGAATAAGTATCCATTTCCCAGAATTGATGATCTATTTGATCAGCTTTAGGGTGTTAGTGTGTTTTCGAAAATTGATTTGAGATCGGACTACCATCAGTTGAAGATTAGGGCGTTCGATGTTCCTAAAACAGTCTTTCGGACAAGGTATGGGCACTATGAATTTTTGGTGATATCTTTTGGCTTGACTAATGCCCCAGCAGCCTTTATGGGTTTGATGAATAGAGTTCTCAAGCCTTATCTGGATTCTTTCATAATTGTGTTCATTGATGATATTCTTATATACTCCCGCAGTCGGGAGGAGCATGAACAACACCTCCGTATAGCACTCCCGACTTTGAGGGACAATCAATTATATGCAAAATTTTCAAAGTGTGAGTACTGGTTAGACTCAGTAGCTTTCTTGGGTCACATCGTATCAGCAGAGGGTATTCAAGTAGATTCTAAGAAGATAGAGGCAGTCAAGAACTGGCCTAGACCTATTTTAGCCACGGAAATCAGGAGCTTCTTGGGTTTGGCGGGATACTACCATTGTTTTGTGGAAGGGTTCTCGTTTATAGCAGCCCCGATGACGAGACTGACTCAGAAAGGTGCTCCATTTGAATGGTCGGACGAGTGTGAGGCGAGCTTTCAAAAGCTCAAGATCGCCTTGACTTCAGCATCGGTGTTGGTCTTACCATCAGGTTCAGGATCTTTCACGGTGTATTGTGATGCTTCCCGTGTTAGGTTGGGAGCAGTATTAATGCAGGAGGGCAGGGTGATAGCATACGTGTCTCGGCAGTTAAAGACTCATGAGAATAACTATCCTGTACATGACTTAGAGTTGGCAGCCATTATTCATGCATTGAAAATATGGAGGCACTATCTTTATGGCATGCCACGTGAGGTTTACACGGATCATCGTAGCCTCCAGTACTTGTTCAAGCAAAAGGATCTTAATTTGAGACAGAGGATATGGTTAGATTTATTGAAAGATTATGATGTCACTATATTGTATCATCCAGGCAAGGCCAATGTGGTGGCCGATGCATTGAGTAGGAAAGCAGTAAGTATGGGCAGCCTTGCATGTATTCCAGTTGGCGAGAGGCTGTTAGCTTCAGATATTCAGACATTGGCTAATCAGTTCGTGAGGTTGGATATTTCTCCCAACCATGTCCTAGCTTGTACAGTTGCTCGGTCTTCCTTATTCGAGCGCATCAGAGATAGGCAGGATGATGACCTGCACTTGATGGTCCGTAGGGACACAGTTCGGCACGGTGGTTCCAAGAAGGTTACAGTTGAAGATGATGGTGTTTTGAGGATGCAGGGTCGTATATGTGTGCCTAACGTTGATGGCCTTCATGAGTTGATTCTTGAAGAAGCTCACAATTCCAAGTATTATATTCACCCCGGTGCTGCTAAGATGTACCAGGACCTGCGGCAGCACTACTGATGGAGAAGGATGAAAAAGGATATTGTTGCTTATGTGGCTCATTGTTTGAAAACAGGTGAAATATGAGCATCAGAGACCCGGTGGTTTACTTCAGCAGATAGAGAATCCTGAGTGTGTAACGACCCGACCGGATGTTTTGAGAATTTAAGCTCCGTTCGGTGGCGTAAGTTCTTGAACAGCTTCACATTGTGTATATCAACATGCGTGCGTGGTTGGATTCAGTTACCGGATGATCCAAAGTCAAATTGGAAGGAAGATTTCAGTTTTGGAAGCTTAAGCGATGGAAGTTGACCGGAGGTTTGACTTTTGTGTAAACGGCCTCGGAATGAGTTTTGGGTGATATCAACATCTTCGTATGGTGATTTTGGACTTAGGCGCGCGTCCGGAATTGGTTTTGGAGGTCCGTAGATTAATCTGAGGTAATTCGACGAAAGTTAAAATTTCGGCGATTTCGGCCGATAGGTGAAATTTTGATATCGGGCTTGGAATGGAATACCGAGAGTGGATATAGGTCCATTGTGTCATTTATGACTTGTGTACAAAATTTGGCGTCATTCCGGGTCAAATTGATAACTTTCGGCTCGAGTTTTGATATTTGGAGATTTGAAAATTCATAAGTTTAATTTTTGGTTTAATTCGTCGTTTTGGTGTTTCTTTATGTGATTTGAAACCTCGAGCGAGTATGTATTAGGTTAGATAACTTGTTTGTGTGTTTCGATGGGGTCCCGGGGGTCTCGGGTGTGTTTCAGATGGGCTTCAGGTCAATTTCCTTCTATTTTTCACTGATGTTCTGTCTTCTGGTTTTCCTTCTATGCGATCACATTGCTTCAGATGCGATCGCAAAGGTCTTATTCATTCCCATTCGCGTTCGCAAAGGTCTTATTCATTCCCATTCGCGTTCGCATCCCCCTCCCTTGCATTCCCATTGTAGAAGTTAGGGGTTGGGGCTGTTGGTTGCCTCTCCATCGCGCTCACGTGACTCTTTTCGCGATCGCGTAAGACTGCCTTCTCCCTTATACGCGATCGCATAAGTACTTCCGCGATCGCAATTCACAAATATCTGGGCAGGTAGATTATATTCCAAAATCGAGGGTTTCACCATTTCTATCACATTTTGACTTGTAGAGCTCGGTTTTGAGAGATTCCTTGAGGGTTTTTCACACAATCCGATTGGGTAAGTGTTCTTCAACTAGAATTATATATATTCCATGAATTTGTGCTTGTTTTTATCATTTAAATTTTATTTTTAGTTAGGGAAAATGTTGGTTTTGAAAAGAAAATTTTTAAAAAGATAAATCGTGAATTGAGGGACCAAATGGTATCGGAATATGATAAATTTTGTATAGTTGAACTCGTATTGGAATGGGTTTTCGAATTTTTTAAAATTTGACGGGTTCCGAGGTGCGGGCCTGGGGGTCGACTTTTGGGTCGATTTTTATATTTTTGTAAAGATTGAAACTCTATTATCCGGGATAGTTCCTTACAAGTTTTATGTGTATTTTGAAGTTGTTGTAGTTGATTTTGAGCCGTTCAGAGGTCTTTCGCCCGAGAAGTTCATTTTAGAGTACTGGGTTGTCGTCTTTGAGGTAAGTATCTTGCGTAATCTTGTGTGGGGGAATTACCCCTTAAGATTTGAGTCTTCTATGTTGATTGTAGTCCGTGTAAGCGAGGTGACGAGTGCGTGCTCAAACTTATTTGTGGAAAGTTGACCATTTAGGAATCTTAGGTCTTTATATTCGCCGAGTATGAATTGTCCTTGGCATGATTGAATTTCCTAATTTCTAGTTTCATATTTATTCGCTTAAATGTAGAGTTTCTTACTTTTGGATTTACTCCTCTATCCTATTTGACTCCTAATTGACTTATCTGAAGATTTTACTCCTTTTACTGTCATGCTAGGTCCTCTTAAATTCTTATGTCAAATTGTAATTATCTTATCTCATCCTATAATTGTTTTGGTCTTAACTGAAGTATGATTATTTCCTGCTGCTTGTCCTTAAGTGAAATTTTTTGAATATCCTCGTAACTCCTCAACCTTAAAAGAAGTTTAGATATTCTATACCTTAGTGACTTGCCCTTATATGGAGTTATCGGATTCGTGTGAGTTTTCTTGTTGTTGAACCGTGCATTTGGGTATGACTCTTATACACTATTTTTCTTCCTCGTTGAGATGTCCTTATTATGCCTAGTATTCTTTGTTGTGCTCATCCTTGTGAACTAGACTTGCTTCTATTTTGATCAAAGGTTCTTGAATTGATGTATCTACCGTATATTGTATTATTGTCAATTGTTGTTGTTGCACCTGTTGTGGTGATGCACGAGGTTTCTGCCGTGCGGTTGTAGTTATTGTGATGCACGAGGTTTCTGTCGTGCGGTTGCTGATATGGGGTTTGCACGAGGTTTCTGCCGTGCCATGTTTTTCTATTGATATTGCACATGCGGCGTGATAAGGCGGGATATATATGTGTGGGTTGCGCATGTGGCGAGATGTCACGACCCAAAATCCATAAGGTCGTGATGGCGCCGGTCACCACTGTCAGGCAAGCCAATCTTTAATTAGTTGAAATAGATTCCTGTTTTAACATTTTTGAAATCATTATATTTAACTTGTTACGTAATAACTAAACAAAATCCGTTAAGTAAATACAACGGTTTTAATATTCCATTTTTATAAAATACATTGCATACACATCCAAGAACCTGGTGTCACAAGTACATGAGCAATTTCTAAGAATTTTACAATTTCTACAAAGCTTGTCCGAAATACAAGTGGACAAGGAAATTAAAACAATGTAATACAATACGAGGGAGACTTTGTCAGCTGCGGATCTCCTCCGGATGATGCAGCTCGCCTAAGTCTCTAAATCAGCCACATCGCTATGAAGGTACCTGTGCAATAAAAATGCACAACAAGTGTAGCATGAGTATGGAAACAACGTGTACTCAGTAAGTCGCCCGCCTAACCTCAGAGAGGTAGTGACGAGAGGTCGAATTAGACACTTGCTAAAGGTCAATTTAGTATATTCAAGTGTGACACTAAGCATGATTATCATAGGTAATTTATTAAAATCAGGAATGAATAATATCAACCCTTCCAGATTTAACACTTTAACTCTTCGTCATTTCAATAACAATTAATCAAACATGGGTGATTTAATCAAATAACAAATAATCAACGGGAAGGAACAAATTCTTCCAAATTTTTTAATAACCTTAAATCTCTGTCATTTTAGTTGACAACTTAAAATTTCAGGCCAGTAATCAGGCAAAAGTCACAGCAAATACGCAGTAAATACCATGCGCAAGCATGCTAAGGGTCGAACGACGCGGACCAACAATAATAAACTGTGCACTGCCGAAGGGTCGACGGCTCGAACCATAGTTGCATCTATTTTTCCCCGCTCGAGAATCGATCATGCGATGCGGTCAACATAAAAATAATAAGGCTAGCCTGCTCGCGAATCATACATGCGACTCAGGTGCTCATATGTACACATATTCACATAATAAATCCGTATTTTTATCAAGAAAATAGTTACTCAGGAAAGTAGTAAAATTCTTCTTAAAGGAGCATGAAAAATAGCTTTTAAATCTTTGTTTTGAACTTATTTGCCAAGTCTAATGATATTCAATAATATAACCTTATCAGGTATACAATTATCCACGGAGGAATCAATTCTCTTTCTAAATAATTATGAAAAGTACATTCTAGTCTTCTTAGGAAATCGATTACCGACTCAATAGCATTAACAGCCTAATATTAGTGGCAGGATCACATGTACAACACGTAAGGCATACTTGTGGGTCCTAGACTACCCGGACATGCCATAATAGTAGCTACGCACGGACTCCCGTCACCTCGTGCGTACATAGCCCCCCGCAGATAGTAGCACATACTTAATTAGTTCACCTAGGGGGACAATTCCTCCTCACAAAGTTAGAAATGAGACTTACATCGCTCCGAAATTCCATAACCGGCTTCCAAGCCCTTCCGACGACTCCAATGGACGCATAACGCCCCAAAACTATCCAAATAACGACAAACCAATAAAAATATACTCTAATATTTGTAACAATTTAAATTATATAATTTTCCAACTCCGCTCAGTGAATTGACCAAAATGCCCTCGGGCCCACGTGCCTGGAATCCGAAATTTCTCGAAGTACCCATAGCCTTACTGGCTCAAATATACAATTTACACTAAATTCCATGCTCAAATTTGTGGCTAAAAATCCAAATACAAATTTCTAGGTTTTCTTCAAGATGTCCCAATTTCCTACTAATTTTTATGTCTAATTCATGTATAATCCTTGTATTAATCGTAAAAATATAAAAAAATTACTTACCTAGTGATGCTTGGTGGAAAACCCCTCTTGAAGCTCCTCAAAATCGCCCACATCAATGAAACAAATGAAGGAAATGGCCAAAATACCGTTTAAAAGATAGCCTGCCCAGTTCTGCCCTTCTATGCGATCGCATAAAGGCCACCGCGATCGCATAGGTCAAACCATGCTGCCCCAAAATTTCCTTTTGTGTGTTCGCATGCCTCCAGGTGCGATCGCATAAGCCAATGTTTGCAGCCCCAACTTTTCCTTCCGTGCGATCGCATAACTACCCCTGCGATCGCATAGACAAATGCAGTTGCCCCCAAAATTCTCTTCTATGCGATTGCATAACTCCAAGTGCGATCGCATAAGCCAAAATTTCATCCCCTCTAATTCCTTCTCCACGATCGCACAACTAGGCCCGCGATCGCACTGCACACCAACTGCACCAGCAAACAACAGCAGCAAATCACTCAAAAAAGATCAGAAACCACCCTGAAAAACACTCGAGGCCCCCCGGGATCCCGTCCAATCACACGACTCAGTCCCATAACATCCCACGGACTTCCTCGAGGCCTCAAATCACATCAAACAACGCTGAAATCACGAATCGCACTCAAACTCAAACTTTAGGAACTTTGAAATTTCAAACTTCCACATTCGATGCCGAAACCTATCAAATCACGTCCGATTGACCCCAAATTTTGCACACAAGTCATATTTGACATTACAGACCCGCTCCAGCTTCTGGAATCGCATTCCAACCCCGATATCAAAATTTCTACTTCCGGTCGAATTTCGAAAAAGAAACCTTCAAATTTCTATCTTTAGCCAAATGACTTCAAAATGACCTACGGACATCCAAATTCACTTCCGATCACGCTCCCAACTCCAGAATTACCATACAGAGCTATTCCCAGGCTCGAAATCCTAAACGGACATCAATGACACTGAAATTCCTTACAGCCCAAATTTATGAAATTCTTCTAAAATGCTATCTTCCATAATATACGCCGAAACGCTCCCGGGTTATCCAAAACCCGATCCGGACATACGCCCAAGTCTAAAATCATCATACGAACCTGCAATAACCTTCAAATCTTGATTCGGATGTCGTTTACTCAAAATTCCAATCTTAGTTGATTCTTCCAACTTAAGGCTTCCGAATTGAGAATTTTCTTTGCAAATTAACTCTAAACTTCCCAAAATTCAATTCCGACCACGCCCACGGGTCATAATTCCTGAAACGAAGCTGCTCATGGACTCAAACCGCTGAACGAAGAACTAGAGCTCAAAACGACCGGTCGGCTTGTTACATTCTCCCCCACTTAAACAGACGTTCATCCTCGAACGTGCTAAGAACTGCTATGAAGTTATCTGAAATCACTGTTTAACACCTCGTGCACCTGCCTATACTACCACAACCCAGTTGAGTATATTAGCTTGATCAAATCTAAAGATTTCCTCTTTTATCCATATAATAAGCTTAGAATCTAATTCCAATACCTGAAATTTCTCTGCCAGGACTAGTTCCAATATATAAATTCCGTATCAACTACCACACGATATACCAGAACATGACTGCATACCTTTGCTGAATTAGCACCATGCACCCCAAAATTCATCATCTAACCACAGTGACGTTCTCTAAACCTTAATAGCCAAAATTTCATGGATCTGATGCTCCCGATGCACCTCATAACAAATATACATACATCCTGCTATAATGATGACGATACCACCACAACAGAGGAGATGTGTAGAAATTCATACCCAACTGCAGAGTTAAGAAATCATTGAATATCTCATCTTGACTAGAATCATCACCNCTATATATATATATATATATATATATATATATATACACTCTGGATCTCAAGAGCTGTCCTGCGCACATAACATCCTCATTACGCGGAGATCTCAACACATAAGAAATTATCAAGCCGTTTCACAACTCACATGGAAAAATCATAATATCACATGAATTTGACGAAGACGGAACAACATCTGTTGTACTAATACCTTTTCATGAAAAGCACTCTACTGAAATGAACATGTCTGGCTCATACGGAGCCCATAATCATATTTAAGTCCATCCACAAACATCGAGTCTACCTGGATCGCACCAAACTAAGCTAATAGATTTACTTGGGTCCTTATTAACCCACTTTCTCTCATAATACGCGAGAACAACCATCATAGCTGGGACAAACACCCCACAATCCACAACCAAATGAACTGAACGCTTTCCAGGCATAAATTCTCAAATAAGCAATATTGCACTTATTTATACTCAGTCCAAATCTTCAATCCATTAAGTTTCTACATGTCACACTTATACAATCTTCTCGTGGTTGCGCTCCCACGACCTTCCACACCAGGTAACAAGTCTACACATCCGCATCACTGCCTATACTAATACTGCAAAACACATCAAGAACCCATGACCAGGGTACAAAGCGTCTTTCACCGCATATCGATCTCAGGTGACACTGAAGATAACACCAGCTTACTCTGCACTTTCAAATCCCTTTTTCTTGATCATCCGAGCTCATGACATCCTTGTTAACACCGAACCGCAATCTCGATTCTTACTCTCAGTACATACTGCTTACCACACCTAACATGCCAATATGAGATAGTGCAAGAATTCCATCATAACTTCTAAACCACTAATAGGGTGAATACTTCATCATATAGAAACCTTTTACTTACCTCAATTTAAGAGAACAACAACAACACACGAGTAAATTCCCACAATCACAATACATGCAAATCCTTAAGTAGTGGTCTGAACCACCATAACCCTTCTGGGATCCGCCTACACCTGACATGCCATAATACTTGAATGCTTCCAAATAAAAATCTATTTCGACGGCTGGCATGCCTCGCATACACCGACACAAACCACATGCATAACTTAATCACATCGAAAGGACTGATCACTGTCGTACTTGTGCCATTTCAACCATGGCTAATCAATATATCTTCCTTTAATCATTCTTAACTGCCTCAAAAATAATAGTTACTTCTCCAACTCATAGCAAACTCAACCCTCACTCATCCCGAGTGACCTTGATTCACGAGACCATGCTGCCTAAATCCCGCAACCCGTCTCATACCCTCTTGAAAATATTCCTAGTACCCGGAGTTTATTTCTCTCACTCTTCCAATACCATCCTGCATGCTGAAGATAACATAGAACACTCCAACCATTTTCCTACTCTCTGAAATTACGCTGCAAAAGCTCAATTCTTAATCATACTACTGCCCTTAGCCTTTAAACGCCGCATTCTTAACTTTTGAATTCACTAGGACGGCTATTGAGAGTCACCCACTCTGACTGGCCCCAAACACCGTCAACTCGAAGGCCCTTCTAGCACATGGACACCTTTTTCAGTGAAGCACGTGACTGAGTCACTACCCTTACAACTCGCCTATGCCTTAAGCATAAATTATAAACCTTTCAAAGCCTAACCCTGGTCCAACAGGGCCAACTTTTGCACACATTTATCAAATCCCACGCACAATCACCATTTTACTCCTTTCCCCTTAGCTGAAATAACTTTCCAACACGCCGACAATCCGCAACTCTATGATAAGACAATCCTACAACCCAACTGCAGGTGGTGGGACTCCCCCACTTAGCCCGAAACTAGTCCTTGCACCACTCTAGACCCTGCTGAGATCCTTTCTCCTTTGTTAACATGATCTTGCTCAACCAGTCCGTCCAATTCTTCCAAATTCTCTTGTTAGCACTACCTAAATACTCAAATTCTCTAGCATCATTCACACATTCTTCCTCCTACCGAATAGCCACTAGAATCCCCCGCAGAAACTTGCCAACCATGCCACTGCTAACCTATTCACAGGAGATAACCCACCTGTGGAAATCACCAACGGACACCTTATAACGACGCTGAAATGCACACTCTCTGAGACATCAATACCCCATCCTACGCCCTACTTCATTTACTAACTTTACTAGTCCGTCTTCTCCTCATGGACATCTATTAAATTCGCGACAATATCTTCCAATTCCAAGCTATGCTGCCGCTCCCCCACTTTGCGACTGCCCGACTTCCGCTTCTTACATCTGGCCTCATAGAAATGGAACCACCGCCTAGCCTCAATTTAATGTCATTCTCTGTAGCTCTTAAACCAGCAGATCACCACGACTTCCAACTCTCCGAAGATCATCTTTCTCTAGCTTCCTTCATTATCAACACTTATCTGATACTGAACCACCGTGCCTCACGGTCTCTGACAGCCTCTTCTTCAATACTTCTTCACAATACTCTGACCCCATGCAACCGAAGAAGACATAACACCGACAAACTTAACATATTCCATTCTATCAGTGACGACGACACTACATCACAGGTGTATATCCCACCTCACCTGAAGACACCAAGTCTTAATGCTTTATCAACCCCAACCGGACCATTCATAATCCAAATGCCTTTCCTCTGCCGGAACTAAAATGCTGAAATCTCGAATTCGCGCCCTGAGAAGACCTCCCTTCAAGACATTCATCACCCCCAACATACGGGCAAGCATTCTATCATCATATCGACATCACACGATAACCAATCGTAAGCATCATCACTACTTAAGCATAGCCTTAAGGCTCTCAGAAACACAGCTACTGAGCTGAAACAACATAGTATCCTTCTGCAAGGCCATAAAAACAGCCCCAACAAATTACACATGGAAAACATCTCGCATCATATCCGTAGAACCATTTCAATTCCTCAAATTCCCGATTCATAGCAAGTTCTTCGCGACATATAAGATCGAGTAGGAAGAAACATAGGCATAAGCCTCAAAGGAATCGAATCGCACGATGAGGAATCAAGAAGGGAAGTACTCCTAACAGCCCGGTAGCCTCTCGAAGATAAGTACATACATCTTCGTACCGATCCGCAAGAATTTACTAGACTTGCTCATGACTCGTGAGACCTAAGGGAACCTAGAGCTCTGATACCATGTTGTCACGACCCAAAATCTATAAGGTCGTGATGGCGTCGGGAACCACTGTTAGGCAAGCCAATCTTTAATTAGTTGAAATAGATTCCTGTTTTAACATTTTTGAAATCATTATCTTTAACTTGTTACGTAATAACTAAACAAAATCTGTGAAGTAAATATAACGGTTTTAATATTCCATTTTTATAAAATACATGACATACACATCACAGAACCCGGTGTCACAAGTAAACATGAACAATTTCTAAGAATTTTACAATTTCTACAAAGCTTGATTAAAATAAAAGTGGACAAGGAAATTAAAATAATGTAATACAATATGAGGGAGACTTTGTCAGTTGCGGATTGCCTCCGGATGATGCAGCTCGCCTAAGTCTCTAATCCAGCCACATCGCTATGAAGGTACCTGTGCAATAAAAATGCACAACAAGTGTAGCATGAGTACGAAAACAACGTGTACTCAGTAAGTCGCCCGCCTAACCTCAGAGAGGTAGTGACGAGAGGTCGAATTAGACACTTGCTAGAGGTAAATTTAGTATATTCAAGTGTGACACTAAGCATGATTATCATAGGTAATTTATTAAAATCAAGAATGAATAATATCAACCCTTCCACATTTAACACTTTAACTCTTCGTCATTTCAATAACAATTAATCAAACATGGGTGATTTAATCAAATAACAAATAATCAACGAGAAGGAACAACTTCTTCCAAAAAATTTAATAACTTTAAATCTCTGTCATTTCAGTTGACAACTTAAAATTTTAGGCCAGTAATCAGGCAAAAGTCACAGCAAATACGCAGTAAATATCATGCGCAAGCAATGCCGAGGGTCGAACGGCACGGACCAACAATAATAAACTGTGCACTGCCGAAGGGTCGAACGGCTCGAACCATAGATGCATCCATTTTTCCCCGCTCGCGAATCGATCATGCGACGCGGTCAACATAAAAATAATAAGGCTAGCCTGCTCGCGAATCATACCTGCGACTCAGGTGCTCATATGTACACATATTCACATAATAAATCCGCATTTTTATCAAGAAAACATTTACTCAAGAAAGTAGTAAAATTCTTCTTAAAGGAACATGGAAAATAGCTTTTAAATCTTTTTTTTGAAACTCATTTGCCAAGTCTAATGATATTCAATAATATAACCTTATCAGGTATAAAATTATCCACGGAGGAATCAATTCTCTTTCTAAATAATTATGAAAGGTACACTATAGTCTTCTTTTGAAATCAATTACCGATTCAATAACATTAACAGCCTAATATTAGTGGCAGGATCACATGTACAACACGTAAGGCATGCTAGTGGGTACTAGACTACCCGGACATGGCATAATAGTAGCTACGTACGGACTCGCGTCACCTCGTGTGTACGGAGCCCCCCGCAGATAGTAGCACATACTTAATTAGTTCACCTAGGGGGACAATTCTCCCTCACAAAGTTAGAAGGGAGACTTACCTCGCTCTGAAATTCCATAATCGACTTCCAAGCCCTTCCGATGACTCCAATGGACGCACAACGCCCCAAAACTATCCAAATAACGACAAACTAATAAAAATATATTCTAATATTTGTAACAATTTAAATTATATAATTTCCCAACTTCGCTCAGTGAATTGACCAAAATGCCCTCGGTCCCACGTGCCCGGAATCCGAAATTTCTCGAAGATATATTCTACCCATAGCCTTACTAGCTTCAATATACAATTTACACCAAATTCCATGCTCAAATTCGTGGCTAAAAATCCAAATACAAATTTCTAGGTTTTCTTCAAGATGTCCCAATTTCCTACTAATTTCTATGTCTAATTGATGTATAATCCTTGTATTAATCTTAAAAACATGAAGAAATTACTTACCTAGTGATGCTTGGTGGAAAACCCCTCTTGAAGCTACTCAAAATCGCCCACATCAATGAAACAAATGAAGGAGATGGCCAAAATCCCGTTTAAAAGACAGTCTGCCCAGCTCTGCCCTTCTATGCGATCGCATAAAGGCCACTGCGATAGCATAGGCCAAACCATGCTGCCACAAAATTCCCTTATGTGCGTTCGCAAGCCTACAGGTGCGATCGCATAAGCCAATGTTTGCAGCCCTAACTTTTCCTTCGGTGCGATCGCATAACTACCCCTGCGATCGCATAGACCAATGCAGCAGCCCCTAACATTCTCTTCTACGCGATTGCATACCTCCAAGTGCGATCACATAAGACAAAATTCCATCCCCTCTAATTCCTTCTCCGTGATTGCACAACTAGGCCCGCGATCGCACTGCACACCAGCTGCACCAGCAAACAGCAGCAGCAAATCACTCAAAAATGACCCGAAACACACCTAAGGCCCCCCGGGACCCCGTCCAATCACACGACTCATTCCCATAACATCCCAAGGACTTGCTCGAGGCCTCAAATCACATCAAACAACGGCGAAATCACGAATCATACTCAAACTCAAACTTTATGAACTTTGAAATTTCAAACTTCCACATTCGATGACGAAACCTATCAAATCACGTCCGATTGACCCCAAATTTTGCACACAAGTCATTTTTGACATTACAGACCCGCTCCAACTTGCAAAATCTCATTCCGACCCCCATAACAAAATTTTCACTTCCGATCGGATTTCTCAAAAAAACCTACCTATTTCTATCTTTAGCCAAATGACTTCAAAATGACCTGCGGACATCCAAATTTACTTCCGATCGCGCTCCCAACTCTAGAATTACCATACGGAGCTATTCCCAGGATCGTAATCCTAAACGGACATCAATAACACTGAAATGTCTTACAGCCCAAATTTATGAATCTTCTAAAATGCTATCTTCCATAATATACGCCGAAACGCTCCCGGGTTATCCGAAACCTGATCCGGACATACGCCCAAGTCTGAAATCATCAAACCTGAAGGAACCTTCAAATACTGATTTGGAGGTCGTTTGCTCAAAATTCTAATCTTAGTTGATTCCTCCAACTTAAGGCTTCCGAATTGAGAATTTTCTTCCAAATTAACTCTAAACTTCCCGAAATTCAATTCCGGCCATGCCCACGAGTCATAATACCTAAAATGAACCTGCTCACAGCCTCAAACCGTTGAACGATGTGCTAGAGCTCAAAACGACCAGTCAGGTCGTTAACGAGACAAGGTGGTAACATGCTTATGCACGTGTGGCGAAACAAGGCGGGCATATACTTTACTA